>JABSTQ010001085.1:0-27783 GCA_013358835.2 Ixodes persulcatus | reverse complement strand
CGCGCGGGTCGCAGCGCCAGGCCAGGCCTTTCTAGTGGGGTGAGCTTTCCCCGCAACTCCGCGGCTGTCGTCTGCTAGCATTTCCCGACCGCCCGCGTCCGTTGCAGCCTAGATCTCGCCGGCCCGGTCTCGACGAGGAAACCTGCAAGCGCTGTTAGGGCATTTTGCGCCGCCTTACCATGCGGTCTGATTAGACTTTCAAAGTTACTCGTGCTACATCAGTTCACCGCTGTTGACTCCACTTCACTTCGTTCTTCCGATGAAGTGTGATGGAAGCAACAGTCCCGTCAGTTAGTGGGTTGGCGCAAGCAAGCGTCAGCACCACCCCGATGCTCCGCATCACCCCATGGTTCCCTCGGGAAGATGGTGTAATTTTTTTGTTCAGAAGCGCGTGAAAGAGCGTGTCCCTGCACGCGTTTGTGGCGCTGACTGTGCTATGGCGACATTTTGTTTTCGTCGATATATTTGTATTTTACCCGTGAGCGCGTGCTGTCGGCATCGGGTACTATATTCCGTTTCACCTTATGTTGTACCGCAGCGAAGGCCAGAAGCGCGAACTCATAGCGTTGGCAGCTGCCCTTGGTGCACGAGAGCTTGTGCCACCGAGATGTGCCCTAGAGCAAGGAGCTCGCGCTTGTAGCCTTTCCTGCGGTACAACACAAGGTGAAACAGAGTATTAGCGACGAGATGTTTTAGTGGCGCCCTCCTATGGTTACCTTTCGTGACGTCATTACCTTGCGAATAACAAGTTCGATGGTGTTTGTAAGGAGCATGGTGGAAGCTTGAAATCATTGCGCTCTTAAAGCAACACTACCAACACCGTCGAAGTTGAAGTTCTTGCATTCCTCTTATTTCCGTCAATGAGAAATCCTTTGCTGACGTCATAGTCAGCATTCGGCTAATCGCGGAAGACCGACTTCAGTGACGCTTTCGATCGCGCTTTCACTGGCGGCCATAGCTGTGTGCTCGGCTGCGGAGCGCGTGCTGAACGCGAGCTTCCACAGTTCTTTCGCCACGTGCATTCCGCACCACCAAGATTGCCGGTCTTGGCAGCCTATTAATGCGAGCTCGTTCTGAGCATGCGCTCTAAACAGTGACCTCAAATATGGTGGCCAGTGAATACTCCCTCTACAAAGGGTGGCATCACCCTAAACAAAAGGACGTTGAGGCACCCTAGGGCACCCTGGGGATGTGCGTGTCTTCCGGATTTGGCAGTGCGCCTCGAAGACGCTCAATTTCTACGGCTTCGTTCGAGGAATACAATAAATCAACTACTTTTTACCTAAATTGTTATTTAGTTGAGGGTTCTCAAAGCTGGCTCGATTTATATCCCATAAATTACTGGGAGGACTATGTCACCACATGGACAGCGTTTTAGAGAAGAAAAAAAACAAAACAAATTTGTTCAGCGGCATTCGATGAATCGAATTATTCGAAAGGACGGACACTATATAATTCGAATATCGAATCGAATCTAACTATTCGGGAGATCACTATTCGAATCAAATTCGAAACTCGAATGTTCACGCAACCCTAGTCCACAGCGCTGCATCGGCTGGAATGGGTCGTAGTGACCTCTATGGTCCATCGTAAAGGCTGAGTCACACACTTGCGTTGAGTCCAACCGAGTGCAGCTGCAACGGCATGCGACGTACGGTTGCTATGGCAACAGTATACGTCGGTTCTAGCAAGACCAGTCTTTATCCCGTTTTGTTGGAGCCGACGCAGCTGTTGCAATAGCAACCCGTACGTCGCATGCCGTTGCAGTCGCACACGGTCGGACTCGACGCAAAGGAGCTGTGCAACAATAGCAGTGCTTTGCTTAAAGACCGACCTACGGAACCATTTTCCGCAAGGTAGGAAAATGCCCCTCGCGCCCCTCCTCTTCTCACCCTCTCCCAAAAGTCACGTGATGGCAGGGGCTTAAGCCGACACGAAAGAAGCCCCTGCCATCACGTGACTTTTGGGAGAGGGGGAGAAGAGGAGGGGCGCGAGGGGCATTTTCCTACCTTGCGGAAAATGGTTCCGTAGGTCGGTCTTTAAATAATTGTGGGAGTTGGTGTCTCGACTTTTCTGAAGTAAAGAACAAAAACCGCTTTTGCCTGCATGCCCTAGTTTTTATTTTAAAAAATGACAAAGATTGAGGTTTTCGGCACCTCTCAACTCCTTCACCATCTTCCGAGTCACGTGCGCTGGGACGTGAAAGGGGGACGCGCGGGGTTCCGGTGAAGATCTCTCTCTAGCGCCATCAGTGAGCAGCGAGAACTCACCCGCTCGCGAACAACGTGACCACGTGCTTGCACCGCGTGATCAACATGGCGAAAGGAGGAAAGTGCTAACGTGCACGTCCGAGTCCGTCCTTCTTCTGCGATCGTCCTTCTACAGTCCGGCTTCTGGCGGCTTCTCTCCCGAGCAGATAGAGCTGTCGGTTTTGTGAACCTAGGATAGATGGCGCCACTAAAACTCTGTATAATAAAAGTTTTGTCGACAAGATTCATAGACCTTTTACCTTTTATTGAGCAGGCAGTTGCACAACGTACTTTTTTTTTACAAGTCCCCCTTTGACGTCACGCCGCGTGATCCTCATGGCCGCCGCTCCCGGCTGCGGATCGAGAAATATTCTAATTTTTGCCTCGCGATTACGCGGCGGAATCGCAACATTTTGAAGGAGGGAGATGTGCTTTCTGTCCTTTGTGACAAGATAAACAATTCCAAAAATAGAAGATGCAAATTCTTTCAACACTAAAATCGTTGGACAGCTCCTTTAAGGCGAAACAGAGTAGTTTCCTGCCACGTCGACGGAGGTATGAGGTGCGAGCGCGTGACATTAAAAGAGGTGACATTTATGCGAGAGTCCGCGCGTGAAGAAGGTATTTAGGGCGTGCATATATCGCTCCCCCAGTGCGTTCGATAGAGACTATCGCAAGCTCCTCGTCAGGAAGTCATTTTACTGGTAGCATTTTACTCCGCTCATTTGCATTAAACGGCCCGCCTACAGCAAATCAGCCTTCCCTATCGGCGTGGACGGACCGCGTCAGAGAACGCATGTGCCTCGCGCTGTCCACGTTGTCGCACTTTTGAGCTGCGACGAGGGAGAGGGCCGCCGCCGGCACACCAAGATACCGGATTCGCCAAGTCAGCAGAGACGGCAGTCGTATTTGAAAACCTCGAGACAAAAGAAACAGAGCGGGCATATAGACACAACCGTCCTCTTTGTATCCTTTGTATCGAGCTTTTCATTATGATTGTGCACCAACTCGCCTGCGTATTGACTTTTTTTTTTTTTAGAGACTGTTGTATTTGTTGTTTTGAAGGCTGTTCCCAACGATAGATGGTAGGTAGCTGCCACCTCTCCCAATTTAAGCGTAAAAAGTCCGAGGCTCCGCGCGTCCAGCAGTTCTAACTACACAAAAGCTGTAGGCTCCAAGGCCGTTTGGCTTTCGCGGTCTAAAATTTATTTCTCTAGTAAAGTATTTGATACGCCCATCCGGAGGGAATCTGAGGAGAAGAGGCAATAAGAGGGCGCGGAGACGTCAGAGCGCCAAGCTTCTAATTGGAAGGATTAATGGGTAGACGCCGAGGCTATACTTCCTCTTACCTTGGCATGGACTAACTGCGAAGGCTCTGCAAGCGCGAGCGGATAGCTTTGAGTGCCTTGACTGGACCACTTGCGGCACGAGCTCTTGAGCAGCCGCCGGGGCTTCATAGAAAAAGCAAGTAGCTCGTACTTTTAGCATGCACGGATAACCATGCAGAGAGCAAGTCGTCTGCTTCTCGCGCTGGAGTTGCGGTGACGTCAGAATGACGTCGAGCGCTGGCTGGCTTTGATTGAAGGATAGCGGGTAGACCTCAAAGCAAGCTGGCTCGATGTCTACCCACTATCCTTTCGATCGGAGCCAATCAGAGCTCGGCGTTCTGACGTGACCACAACCCCTGCAAACGAAGCAGACGAACTTGCGCTTTGCATAGTCCATGCTAAGGTGAGACAAAGTATAGCCGTCTTTTACCCTATAGTTACATTAACACTCTTAACTGTCATTAAGCCAACGATTGTTGACATCTCCCAACTGTCATAGAGCTCAACTAAGTTGTCTGGTGTTATGCGGTACATAGGCCTAACAACCTTAGTTGAGATGCGTGTCAAGGGACGCAGTTGAAGCCGAACCGAAACCAAAATTGATGTCACATTATATCTTTCTTCTTTTAAAATAGCGACGCAAATACCTAACTTCCTAACATCGAATCTAATGCTAAGAAAGTAGCACTTTTGAATAATGACGATCGGCAGTTGCGTCTGCTCTTCACAAGCACCAAAATGGCGGCATCCACAACAATGTCGGGGAACGGAGTGCCGATCACTGATCTCAATGACAATTGCTGGATCGCGTTTGCCCGCTCCGCGAATGCGGTCACTGGCGGCCATCTTTAGGTAGAGTTATATCACCTCTAGCCAAGATACAGCTGCTGAAGCCACCTGGCAGCCACCATCATCCATCCATGGCAGACGGCGTTTTGGCAGTTGTGGTGGCAGGCTGCCATCAAAATAGCGTGGGTGATATTCCGTGATTGATTGAAATTGTTTGACGAAACATGTTTTTAAAACCCGGCGTGAACGGCAGCCCGGTCAGGACCCGGTGAAAGTTTCACGAAATCGCGCAGCACCGGGGAAAAGCAGCACATCACGCTTCGAAAGTCGCATCGAAAGAAGCATCGAAAGCAGACGCCGGTAAGTAGTCTGCTTTCGATGCGAGCTGCGCTGCTTTCCCACGGTGCTGCGCTTTCGTAGAACTTTCGCCGGGTCCTCAAAGACGAGGCTACCGTTCACGCCGGGTTTCAAGAATCTGCTTCGTCGAACAACTTTAATCAAGCACGAACTATCACCCACGGTACGGTGTGCTAGATCTACGGCTATTTTATGGCAGCCTGCCGCCATTGCGCTGTCCGCCATATTACTATGATGTCTAGAGATGATATAACTCTACCTAAAGATGGCCGACCGTGGCCGCATTCCGGTTCATAGGCAGAGCTGGTCAAACGCGTTCCAGCAATTGTCATTGAGATCAGTGGTGCCGATACTCTAGGCGCAGATCATTTAGTGGCTCTAGTTGTACCGCAGCGAAGGCTAGAAGCGCGAGCTCATAGCGTTGGCAGCTCTCCTTAATGCACGAGAGCTTGTGCCGCCGAGATGTGCACTAGAGCAAGAAGCTAGCGCATGCATGTATCCTTTCCTGCGGTACATCATAAGGTGAAATAGAGTATAATACCCGTGCCACACGGGCAACTCTAATGCCATTTAGAACGAATGACATTTGAGCGGACGGCCAATCAGCACGCGACACTCCGGGCGTAGCGCACTCCATGCGCTACAGATTGCGAGCTGATTCGCCGATCACACAAATGTCATTCGTTGTAAATGGCATTCGAGTTGCCCGTGTGACACGGGTATAACTGAAGTAGGCCAGCTCAGTTGAACTCAATGATCTTTAGCGGCTCAATGACAGTTAGCGCCGCCGTGTAACTACGGCCGATCGCGATTAAGTTGACAGTCGTTGGCTTAATGACAGCTAAGAGTGCTAGTGTAATTAGAGCCTTCGTCTCAAAAGCGTCGTCTGCTCCTCGCACGGTGTCTCGCGATTGAACGCGTTCGAACAGTGAGTAGAGAGAAAGACAACCAGCCTTTGCGTCTACCCCCTAATCTTTCCAATCAGAGCTCGGCACTTTGATGTCCTCGCGCAATCTCGATTCTCCACTTTCTCAGCTTCCGTATATATAGTTTCCTTTTTGAACTTATCTGATAATTTCGAGGAGGAAGCGAACGTTGAAGACTCACCTGTGCAGAAAACTGATGTTAGGGACTGGCATTGGTAGCCGAAAATCGAACTAACCGCTCGTCCGTGGCCATGTCCGTGCACACGTGAGCGAAGGACCGCAACAGGTGTCCTTCTTATGCCCAATTTGTTCTGAATGTTATCCGCCCATGTGAATTCTGTACTCCGGTGCTGGTGGCGTCGCCCTTGGTAAAGTGTGGCCCATTGAAAGATGATTAATCATGAACTCACACCGACAACGTAGTTTTTACGGATTCTTTTTTTTTTTTTTTAAATGTACGCGCTGCAAACATACATCGGGTGTGTATAAACAAAATGCGCACTTCCGATATACCAAACTGCGCACCTTATGCCCTCGGTGTACTTCTTTGTTTTACGAAAGCACTTAAACACGTACACTTGCTCGATCATACCGAGAAAACAAAAAGGGGGACACAGATTATGCTCAGCTGTAGCTGAACCCGACTGCTAGCTGCATGCCCCACGCATTTTCTCTGCATAGCGCAGAAAAGAAGAAAAAAACTGCGAAGCCCATGCTGATACAGCACTGACTGGAAATCGCGTTTTAAAAATAGACCCTGTAGAGGTGCTCGTTTTCCTTTATTATTTTTGAGAGTAGTCAGGAGAACATCCTGCGCTCTGTGCTGTTTGTTTGGCTGTCGGCGTTTCGGCCGGGTCCCGGGAAGCGTTTTTACAGACCAAGTAACGCGTTTCCCGAGTTGAGGGGGTGCGTACGAGACAGAGTTCTGCTTCCGCGGATTGTTTGTAGGCATGTTGCCCCCAGAGCTGCGAGTGTCTGCTTTTATTTATTTTTTTTTTTTTGACCCTGAAGCACAGGGCCAAACGTAAATTCACTAGAGGGACTTCGGACCGAGAGACAAACACGTCGGCGGGCGTTAGGTCTTTCACTGAGCCGGAGAGGAAGTGCCTCTAGCTCTTGGAATCGTACCTCTCCCGTGACGCTCGCAGACAAGGCACGATACTCTTGTACAGGGGTGGCCAGGCTGACCCGACCTATGAGCCGCAAACAAAACCACGAAACTTTTAAGAGCCCCCCCCCCCCCCCTTTTCCGGCTTTTGTCCATTTCTCTTTTTGAAAAAGTGCTCGTGTGACCGGGAGGGAGGTGGGTAAGAGGGGGGGGGGGAGTAGGGGAGAGAGTCGCGAGCCGCACTTGAACACGCGGAGAGCCGCATGCGGCTCACGAGCGGCAGCTTGGCCACCCCTGCTCTTGTATATGCCTGGCGTACGCTTCTTTTTGCTTGAGTTTCTTCATATGCGCTTCTTGGTCGCTTAAACGTGCACCGGTCGATATGTCTCGGTGGTTCTCACCGTGGTTCGCGCGTGCATATTTTCTCCGGAATGCCGGCTGGGTTGTACTTGTCAGCGACCGTCAAGTCGTTCCGTTAACTACGGTCAAAGTGCTACGTGTGCAATATGACCCAGAGGCTTGCGTCGGGACACGTGCACTAAAGTTTCGTGCAGACATGTACAAGTTACTAAAAACGAGTTAGTAAGTTAAGTTATTGAGTACTGGACTCAAAAGTAATTCGAGTAAAGTAGAAATTACTCAAAGGGAAAGTAATATAAGTAAACTACTAACTACCGTAAAAAAAATAGCGAATTACTTTTGAAGTTACTTTTATTTTTTATGGTAAGAAATTGATTCGTTAGCGAATTTCTGCTAGCCAAAATAAATTGGCTTGCGTTTTCACAGGAATGTTTTTAACAGCTGGTTCTGTTTCTATGTATCTAATTGTTATGTACTTTGTTTTTTGGTAAAGAATTTACTGTGTATGTAACATTACCACCCTGGTGTTTAGCAGTGCAAGCAAATTGTTGTGTGTACGTTTATACAGCCGGAAGTTAGTCTTCCTCAGTGGGCGTCTGGTGTCTCAGCTGTAGATGAGCAATTTAGCCAGTGCGGTAGAACCGCCAGCGTGGGGTCTTTAACGTGCACCACGCAATAGTGATACATGACCGCACGCCGGTACGATGCTCGTCCAGATTGAAACAGGCAGGGTGGGGCTTGAACCCAGGATCCCTGGGTTCTGCAGCGCGAGCTTTCGCTTCACGTGCTCCGAGCTGGTGTGCGCTAGCCCACTCGTCCACCGATCCCCCCGGTTTAGCGCTGCCTGAGCTTGATTTTGCAGACAGTGTTTTTAATTGCTTACAGTATTACGTAAAGTAAATCTAAAAAAGTACTTGAAGTAAAATACAAAGTAAATCAGAGGTTATCTACTTCATTAAAGTAATAAGTACTCCGGGAGCAATGTGCGTAAAGACATAATGTGCAACGTACTTTCAAAGTAAAGTACAAGTACTTTTTAGCACAATCTTTTATGATACCCTTTCATCCCCTATACAAATTTTTGTTTACTGGTATGCATTGCTCCAGGGCAATCGGAGGTGCATCAGTTTCTCATTTTTCTTTTTTTTTCGGACCCCACATTGTTCTACCACCAGCGTACATGAAATGGCAATACGCGATTATGGCAGCAGTGCTGCTAGATGTACAAGACGACAAACTGGGGTGGTATTGAGTGAATACCACTGTATGAAATTCTCAACCAGGGTGTCTCAGTGCCTTTTCGTCAAGGGTGATGACATTCCTTTGTGGTACCCGATGCCGTCAGTACGGGTAAAATACAAAAATATACGGTGTAACAAAACGCCGCCATAGCACAGTCAACGCCAGGAGCACGAGCTCGTTCACGCGCTCCAGCACAAAACACAAGAATACGCGTTCGAAACAAAATGATCAGATCATCACCTTATAAGCAAAGAGCACATGAAGGCATCCAGAACGACTGTTTTTGTTCCCTTTTCTTTTTTGGACATCAACTCTTCTTTTGACACACACTCGGCAGGTGTCATTTGGGAATTTGGTTGGACAAAAGAGAGGATGAGAGCCAAGTCAGAACTATTGAACTATTGTCTTTCCTCCTATTTGCTTTACTTCAAACGTCATTTTGACACGCACTCAGCAGTAGAGGTACCTTCTGCACGAAGCTCAAGTTCTGCTACATTTCCGTTTCCCAGGCGGTCCTGCTTTGCTGCTTGATCACCGTACACGTAAAAATACGATCTCGTTGTATTATCACAGAAAGTCAGAAGAAGCCGTTTGTCAACATTTGGTTTCAAAGCACAAGACAGTGACGCCGTGGAAGGACGCTTAGAAAAGGCAGCGGGCCTCTAAGTCTCGCTTCGCAAGCACTCGGCACCAGCGGCAGTGAGTTGGTGTGCACGCAGCTGAATGTCTACCCATTTCTGTCTTACAGGTTAGTGTGAATGTTTAATTGTTTGTAAACATTTTGAGTGTTTGCTATCGCTGTTGCCCCTCCTGGTACTGCTGTTGTCATTTGTTTCCTAAAATCATCTCACAAAAGGAAAGGGAAGTAGGCGAAGAAGGCAGACGTCGGATTCTGACGTGTGCTTGTCCTTTCAGGGGGTCCTATGGAAGGGGACGTGCATAGCAATGGGCATATCTAAAACGCATTTGGACATTCAAATACTGGGATACGTGGCAAAGACAGCTAAAATACTCATGCTCAAATACATCAGTACATATGTTTCGCGATATGTATCAGAAACACATTTGAAAAATAGTAAAGTTTTTGGAAAAATTCAAATACATGAATATATTTCTGTAAGGGCAGAAATACTTTTTGAAATATTTCTGTGATGTAAACTCTCGTACTAGCGGTACTAAGTTACTATTTTTTTAACAGCAATGAAGTGCCCTTCAGCTACATATATTAACTTTGTATATGGTAGCAATAAAAACAAAAAACAAACATACGACGGTGCTGTTACACTTAATTACATTTGAGCTGGAGTAGTGTTTCTAATAGCTTTTCGGTCAGCCGCTGCCAATTTGTGCAAAGCGCGTGTTAGCGAACGTGTGCCGACGAGCTTAGATTTGTATTAAAATGAACGAAAACCGCCTTCACGCTGGGAAAGTTTTGAAGCATGCAAATATCATTTATTGAGTCTTCCAGCTATATAAATTCCTCGGCTCAAAGTTGGCAGTGGGTAGGCTTCTTTTGCGGGGCTTGCACTTAAATGCCAAAAGGAAATCCTCTAGTGAAAAATAAAAAAGAAAGCGTACTAAGAGTGATATATATATATATATATATATATATATATATATATATATATATATATATATATATATATATATATATATATATATATATATATATATATATATATATATATAATATGTATACATACCTTGAAATTGAACATGGGCGTTCTTGATGCCAAAATAATTTTGATAAAGAATTGGCATTTTGCCTTTATTAACACCTGGCCATTCCCAACAATGAGGGACATGGCCCACTTGCGCCATCTAGCTCCACACGCCGGTACCCTGTAAAAATTTCAATGGGAAAATTCATTTTCTCGCCATAAAACAAAAATGAGGGCACAGGTAACGAGGCGGCTGCAGACATGGGTTTGTGATGAGTGTTTACATCGCCTCGACCAGGGGCGGATCCAAACCTCCGTTTTGGGGGGGGGGGGGGGGGGGCGAAAATTTTTAAGGATACTATTCTCCCATTTTTTCTTGTGCAAGGGAGGTCCACCCATGTCAAATTGCCCTCCGAGAAGGGGGAGGGAGGGGGGTCGACTTTGATTGGGGGGGGGGGGGGGGCGGCCGACCCCATCACCCCCCCCCCCCCCCTTAGATCCGCCACTGGCCTCGACACCAAAAGAGACCCCAAAAGAGCGTGGAAGGTGGTTCCAAACGCGATTGAAATTCTGCTTAATTTGTATGGGAAATATTGCAGGAGAGATGAACTTTGCGGTACTAAAACCGTCTAGGCAGACCCCCGAAAAAAGTAAGCTTTGATTTTTGATTCAGAAGGCCGGGACAATTGCCGTCTGTTTTAGCCAGGTAGATTCACGATAGTACCATTGAGGAAAGTTCCTTAACCCATTTTGCGCGACATACTTCACGAGCCGCACCGAGGGACCGTACTGAGGGTCATAAGTAAGTTTATGCTGCTCACGCTGTCCGCGGTGTGGCGCAGCATTTTAGAATGTGTTAGCATTGAAGAAGACCCATCATTCAAATTGACTTGCAGAAGGCGCTTGACCGCGTTCATCATGAAGTGCTTTGGGCTATGCAAAAAAGGGGCGAATGTTGGCAACTTACTTTTAAAGGGAATTCGTATGTCATACACCGGGTTAGCGGTAGTCATACACCGGGTTAGGAATTCGTATATCATACACCAGTTAGTGCTGAACAATTTTTGTACATTAAAAATATCAGCATCGGCATCTGTGAGGCAGGGGTGCCCTATGTCTCCGTTGTTGTTTGCCCTATATTTGGAACCCTTTACAGACCGACACGCTGTTTACAAACAAGCCCGCGTTCGCCCACACCAGGTGTGGGCACTGCGCGTGCGCAGAAACCGAATTCACGTGAAGTGAATCGTCTGCGCATGCGCAGTGCCGTCGACAGCGCCACCGCAGCTGCGTGACGTCAGGGCCGCGTTTTGGTCTATAAGAGTTGTACAAAGCCAATACGTTCAAGGTTTCGTGATGGGCTCTATCGAAACAAAAGTTCTGGCGTGCGCGGATGATATCGCGTTATTTTGTGCGGACATGTGTGTGTGTGTGTGTGTGTGTGTGTGCGTGTGTGTGTGTGTGTGTGTGTGTGTGTGTGTGTGTGTGTGTGTGTGTGTCTGTGTGTCTGTGTGTCTGTGTGTCTGTGTGTGTGTCTGTGTATATATATATATATATATATATATATATATATATATATATATATATTTCGATCTGGAGATTGAAACCTCTTTTCGAATTTAAATAGGCTTTGCTCGTCAGCGCTGAACATTTATAACCTTTGTCAACAGAGTTTGCATGATTTTTTTTCCACTCTTGCAAACCAGCACGAAGTTACTTGTCGAAATTTTAATAAGGTGTGTTTTTAGGGTCTTCGTTTTCACGTTTTATATTTTTAAAAATTCGGCGAGTAAAAATTAGGCGCTATTACCTAACAATGCGGGAAAAATCGGGCTTTTCAAGGAGTCATTCCGGGATTTGGGGCTCGACGGGTTATATTTAGAAAAGATAAGCAATTTCAAATTAAGTTCTCTAAGGCGCGTCGGTTTCAGTGCGCGATTTTTTTTTTTTTTTTACACTAAGAAAATATACAATGTACAGATAATACGCCAAAACATGGTGTTCGAGCTGACATGATATTTTTTGTTTCTCACATTTTTGTTTTACTTATACATAATGTCTATATGAATGTCTAAAGGCCCGGCTCCGGCGCCCTTTTAAAGCATTTCACCCCCACCGTACTCCCCATCCTTTATTTCCCCACAAATTCCTGGTGTCAAAGTGGCGGGAGAGCGATTAAAATACGTTGGAAACGAAATAATTTAATTTCCTCCTGAAGCAGCGCAGGTCCTTTTCTAACTTAAAACAAAACATTGTCGGCGCGATATTCATTAGCTAGTTTATGGCGCAATAGCGTCATGCCAGCGTCAGTACATAGCTTCCTCGTACTTGCTTCCAGCCTCCAGTGCCATTTAAGATCGCTTGGACGTCAATATGCGTCGGCGGTCACGCAGATTAAAAAACACTTGTGATCTTGAAACTAGCTACTTCTGGGACACATGTCAAAGTGATCCTAGAATGTCTCCTAATTTCTAGACTTTTAGCTGGTTTTATATTTCGAGGAAAGTGGGTTTTCGGGGAGAAATCTTTTTTAACTAGTTTCATAGAACTCGTTCAGTGTACAAAAATCGTAACTATAGGGTTTTACCCGGAAACGAAAGACCCTGGGTATGGTTCATTGTGTTTTTGCTGCATCTCTACTGTCCTATCTTTTAAGAACTATCTTGGGGTTCAGCTATCATTCGAAATAAGTCAGCATGCACTAGTTCAAAAATAGAAAATCATGCGCTATGTTATGTTTTTGTTTTCTTTATTCGCGTCGGCAAAGTCGACAACATAAATCGATCCACGATTAGATATGCGCAAGACACAATCTATATATGGCTTGCACAGGACGTCTTTCATAATGAAGCCTGCCTGTAACGCAGTGGAAGGAGCGGTGTCACGAGTCAACGAGCGTCTATACTTTGTCTCACTTTAACATGGACAAACTGCAAAAACTGTGCAAGCGCGCACGATAGCCTTGCTGCACTGGTGGTCGTGCAACCGCTGAGGCTTCATCCAAAGCACTTTTAGCATGCGCGGCTAAAAATAGTCCAAGCTATGGTGAGACGAAGTATAGAGACCTATAATAATTCACTAAAGGCTACGCTGTCACGCACCCAGTCCACATTTCAGCATAAATTGTAGTACAGGGTGTCACAAAGGAAAATTTACACGGTCTTTTTTACCACAAAAATAAACTAGGCATCGCCGAACGCTCATTCTCCGCCCAAAGGTAGAGCTAGAGGTCACAACCAGATGCCAAAGTTTCAGCCCGATCCGATAACTTAATCAAAAGTTATAAGTGATTTTCTGAAAATTTCAATGGGAAAATGGCTGCCGACGGAGTTTTCAAACACATGGGGCTCTATGGCACCAGAAACCGAAAACGGGCAAAAATGGGCTCGATTTTCCCATTGAAATTTTCAGGAAATCACTTATAACTTTTGATTAAATTATCGGGTCGGGCTGAAACTTTGGCATCTGGTTGTGACCTCTAGCTCTACCTTTGGGTGAAGAATGAGCGTTCGGCGATGCTTAGTTTATTTTTGCGGTAAAAAAGACCGTGTAAATTTTCTTTTGTGACACCCTGTATTTTGATTGTAGTTTCCTATTATTCCATATATCTAAACGTAGATAATACACATTCCTTACTAACATTTCGCAAAGGGTCTCAACTGTGCGTTTGTTTTATTATTATTTTTAGGTCGTTCTATATGCTGGAAACTTGACAGATATACCACTAATCAGCTTTGTTCTACAACTTCAGGCATTGAAATTAATCTCAACGATGCGCTTTTCGCATAGAGAGGCGGTTTTTCCCTAGCACTGAGCACACCTCGTTTGATTTTTTGAAAGACTCGAAGTGGTCGGTGCAGTTTAAACCGTTTAGTTATTCTGGGCCTGTCTAAATGAAGTCTTGCAATCATATATCTTAAACTAAGACAACGCTATCAATTGCTTACGCGCAACCTTGTTCTCCGAAGAAAAAGTAGATACACAGGCGAGCTGGTGAAGAACTTCCATAGTAACCGGACACACGGGACGATAAAAAAACGGACAAAACAAGAAGTCTCAAACACAGCTTCTAGTTTATTTGGACAACAAACCCTCTTATATATATGGCAAGACCCTCTCCACCAAAAAAAAAACACCTACTCTCCACTAGGTAAACGAAAGCCGGACACTCAGACAGATCTAAAATTATTCATGGTGCCCCCCTCCTTTCACCCCAACCAGCCACCCTGACGACCTCGTTTGAGGGCTGACCCGCCACCAATAACAGGCAACTCAGCCCTTACTATTCTTGAAAAACCGACGAAACAAGACCTTAGATACACAAAACACGCTTCCTCACTGTCCAATGCAAAGCACGGTGTGCTTACACAATTGCTAGACGTCAAAATACGCATGGTCTCCCTCAGAACTCACCTACCATTTTCTTTCTCTTTGTGCCAAACCTGTGTATACCTCCCCCCCCCCCCCCTTTTAAGCTGGCAGTCTATACATGTTCAGCGATTTTCGAGTATTGAGCCCTGCCTTCTACTGACATTTTATATTCCAAGACCCTTTCATTTAAACAACGACCGGTTTGCCAAACATTGGACAACCTACAGCGCAACGTAATGTTGTACACCACTCCTACCTGACAAGTTACATCTGGGTTTCTATGTTTGTTTTTTCTGGCACCCCTGATGACCACCCCCGAATAGGGGGTTAACCATTCTAATTTGTGCTGAGCTTCGAAAACTAAATGTACACCGAGCCTTTTTGCCACTGATATAAAGTTATGAGAGATATCCCATGGTAGTAAGGTACACACACATCCTTCACAACCGGCTTTTCCACAAGAGCCGGGTTAAACCTTCCCAGCACCTTGAGAACAACTCTAACAATTACATCTTGGTGATGGCCCGCTTCCGAAAGGCGCATTGCAACTCAACTGCCCCTCCAACCCAATGCATATTACAAGCGTTATCCATCACAGATGCAATTACACCCCTCTTAACTATTTTCGAGTGACAACTGTCAGCTGCCAACAGAAGCTTTCTTGATTCCTTGCCGTACCTCCAGCACAGGCCCTTTTTCGTGTGCAATAGGTGGTCTAACTGCTGAATTTTGCCCTGAAAGGTACTTTCCTCTGTGAACGTCAAATCCTGTCATTTGTCTACTATACACTTCTTGACCGTCTCTACCAAAACTTCCTCGAAAGCACAAATCAAAATGTTGTCTACGTAGCGACGGACAACGACAGCTCCACTCGGCGAGGACCGCACAAACGGGCCAGCGTGAACATCCATCTCGTTTAAAAAAACCTCAGACACCATTGGCGCAATTGACGACCGAATACACATTCCCTTTTTTTTAATAAAAAGAGGACCATCAAAGTCTACAACAGTGGACTCTAAGTAAAACTCCACAATGCTCAAAAAACTCTCTACATCAATACAGGAGACAGACTGGAACTTCGCTAGTTTATCATCGCACCAACTCATGGCCTTCTTAACAGCTCTGACTTGTCCATAGAGTAGTAGAACACCTTGATGTCTAGAGTTGTCACATCCCACCTTCTTCTATGATGCGGATTCAATATTTCAATCCATTGCTCGGAGTTTTTTTTTAGTGACAACGGATTGTTTAGCTCCATTCCTGTCAGGCATTTTTGAATAAAAACCGACAACACCTTCTGCCAAGCTCCAGTTTCGTTCACAACCACTCTGAAGAAAAAACCAGCCTTATGGTCCTCCAACAGAAATTTCATTCTTAAGCTTGCCTGTGATACTTCCTCTACTCTCTTTGTCACCGTCGGATATTCACACTCCTTAAGTACTGCTACAACCTTCCTTTCAGCTCTTTTCAGGTCTCCCACATACGGTTTAAAAAGTCTGTCAGGCGCTTCAGAAGCTTTTGCTCCAAACATGTCGTTCTCCAGGACAGTATACCTTCCTGATTTGTCCGTTTGAAGCAAAGTAAGCTCCTTCTCTTCTAGCTTGTTTTTTACACTACTGAACGTCTTACAATTTACACTGTCCGTCAAAAAGGCGGATCTTTCTACCTAGTTGAGCGCTCAGGTTCATGACAATCAATGGGTCGTGTCCAATCAAAGATGAGAATAGCCGAACTCTAGCAATGTCTGAAGCTCAGCTCATGCTCTATGCTTTGCCAACGCCAGTTTATGACTATGATGAACACTGACGATATATAATTAGCGTCAGATCATGTGGCCGCTTTTTCTCATTGCAAGTTGAGAAGGGGAAAGTTCTTTTTTTTTCTTTTTTTTTCTGCTTCTGCCATTTCGCAGCGAGAAAAACTACTGGGTGTTTTGCAAGCTATCAGTCAGGAATTAATTCTTAGCGGTATTTAGTGAAAGTACGAAAATTGTTGCACTATTCATTTTACAGGTACATATAACTGACGTACCCAATCATGTTTTCGTTGTTGATGAACTGCCTCAGAAAGTTGTCCCTGAAAGGATTAAATGTGACTTATCAATCCGACGTTACATAGAGCTACAAGTACGTACGGAAGGGATACCCTGGAAAGAAAGACAAGTTACCTTGTATTTCGGAGAACGAAATATTGTGCAGCTTCAAATTATATGTATAAAGCGATTTGGAGGCAGTCTCTACACAGAGACTGTGTTTGTTTGTACATTCGAAGCAAAATAGTGTACGTCTATTGCCTGATTTCACTTCTATAAATAATAATTCATAATCCCAGTTTTCAGATGCGGTGCTTTAAGTATGTCAATTTTTTTTTAATTTCCTGGAAAATTTATAATGAATTACCTGACCAGATATAAAAATAGGCTTAGTAGGTGACCTGTATGCATTAATTTGTTAGTAGATAAATGTACGAAAGCAGTATTATTGGGAATAATTTAGCCAAATGGATGTATAATCAAACTAGTATAACCGAATGCGCACATACTTTGATTAATATCTGTGTAACAGACTGCCAAACTTTAGCGGTGTTTTGCTGGAGTCCTAACTGGAGACCTGGGAGACACTTTACCGTTATTTTGCTTTCTTCCATCAAACGATTCCCAACACAAGATCAAACGCTACTGAACTGGCTGAATAGTACATGCACACACTGGGGTTTGACTCCTTTACGTCCAGATACGACATAGTGTCCTGCCGTCCTTCCTATGCCGTGCGCCAAGATACTATTTCAAATGGTTTAGGGGTTTTGGAAGTATTTGGGATATGCAGAGAAAATTTTTCTCCCGTTCCCCCTTTTTTTTATTTTCAGAAGAGCCTGAAACGCCCAGGGGCGACTGTCACCCCCCCCCCCCTTTCCCTGTTTCGACGCCACTGAAGGGATTTTTCCACGGGGCAAAAACAAAATTCGATAACAGTATGTATCGGTGTATGCCGTTCGCACCCTGAAGTAACCCCCCCCCCCCCCCCCAACCTACATAACTAAAACACTCATCGGTTGTCGCGGTGTTAATTCGGTTTCATCTTCTTCCAATTTTTAGGGTAAGAAGACACCAAGATTTCTGACCAAAGCGTCCAGATGGCTCATTGGAAGACCTGCCGCCCACGACACGTCGTGTTACTATGGCTCGTCGCAACTTTCCTCCTGTTGTTACTCCTGAACAAATCGGGCATCTTCGAACGCCTGCGGGAGACGCCCTACAGGTACTACTCGTACCCTCCAGAAATCGATGCCAAACACCTCCTGAGGTTACTCAAAACGGGCAGTGAACCGGCTTACAGGGTTCAGAATCACTACGAGCGGTACGTCTTCAAGATCCACAACGAACTCAAGTGTCGCGTTCCACGGAACCGGCTGTTCATATTGATCGTCGTGAAGTCTGCCATAGCTCACCAATCACGTCGAGACACGATCCGCCAGACCTGGGGACAAGAGGACCGCTTCGAGGACGTAAGCCTCCGACGCGTGTTTATGGTTGGCGTGAAAGCCAACGATGAAACCGCACAGAGCGCCTTAGATGAGGAGCACGCCTTTCACGGCGACCTGGTACAGGCAGACTTCATCGATAGCTATTACAACAACACCTTCAAAACGATGCTGGCCTTTCGTTGGGTTTTAGAACACTGTTCCAACGTTCAGTGGATATTTTTCGTGGACGACGACACTTACGTGTCTGCGAAGAACCTCGTTCAGTTCCTGCGAAGTTCAATGAACTGGACAGATCGACACTTGGTAGGCTATATCCACGACGACGCGCCGCCGTACAGGGCCCACTGGAGCAAGTGGTACGTGTCCTTGTCCGAATACCCCTTCAGCCGGTACCCTCCGTTCGCGGTCGGTTGCTTGTACGTAGCTTCGATGCCTGCGCTCGTGGAACTCTACCAGGTTGCCCGGTACACGCGGCAGTATCGTTTCGACGACGTATTTCTGGGCATCGTGGCAAGAAAGAGTGGACTGCGGCCGCTGCACAGTGACAAATTTCGTGACAATAACCATCCCAAGTTGCCCCAAGACTTCGTTGGGCTCGTTGCCTCTCATGGATTCCGAGACAGTGATCACCTGACTCGAGTCTGGGAGCATCAGAAACGCTTAGGACATGCGTGAGACAGTTCTTCAGTTTTCGTACGAAAGGAGCAACAAAGCGGAGCGAGTATTTATTATTAGCTGTTGATCAACTGCTTATAACGATTTAAGTCAAAGTTGCGACAAATAATTTATGGCGTGACACCTAAACCTGTGTCGTTTCTGGTGCTAAACCATATAGTGATCATTTCACACTGCTCAATGGTGGTGCTCTACGCGGATGAATTGAGTTTTGACAGCGGAGCTGTTAACGGCTAGTTTCCCGAATTTCGTGTCCGCCAGCAAACAAATGATGGCACAAAACTCTGGACAGCAACCGCCATCTATGAGCGACGGCGGCAACCAGACAACCGGCTTGCCAGTTGTCTGGTTGCTGCCGTCGCTTATAGATGGCGGCAACCTTTCCAGCTTTTCTACTCTGATTCGCCGACTTGCGGCCGTCCATTACTGCATTCCCACCATAGTACAGCTTCGCTGACTTTCCTTCTTCGCCAGAGTGGAAAAGCTGAAAGTTATTCAATTACTATTTACACTGGCTAAAACATTTAGCATCATGTGTTCGTAACTCAGGCGCTAGCGATTGTTTAAATAAATTATATGTAAATAGTTAAGACTAAGTTTCTTTAGATGTGTATTGCCAACACTCTAGAGCAGAATGTTGAGGCAAAAATAGGCCACTGTGAGCTATATATTCTTGTTAAAATTCTATTTAAAAAAAAAAGTAAATCTTGACGTAGCTGATATCATTATTATTCAATTTTTACATTAAAAAGAATTTAACAGGTTTATTTTTTGCTTGGTGTTCCCTTCTCCCTCACCGAGATTCAAAATGAATTGGCGGGGAATTCGCCACTGTTGTATACGGCAGATTGAATGTACTGAATTCGTTCTTCACTGGTCAGCGAGGTTCAGAAAACTTTCAGGTTTACTTTCATGATATTCCTTGACACTTGAATATTAGACGTTGAGAAGAGAGTAACTGATACATTACGCAATATCTTTGAAAAACTTGCAATGAAAGGGGGGGGGGGGGGGGGGGGGGGTCAAGGAACGTTGACAACAGCTCAATGAGCGCGTTCTTCTGCAACAATTAAAATTATTTCGTTTGGACCATAAATTCTCACAAAAGATAAATTGGCACTAAATCTCTAATTTATAAAAATAAAGCTTCTTGAAAATATGCCTAGCATGCCCATTCTAAGACATGTTTAATAGGAATAGTGTGGCTGGAGCTGAATTGATTTACATAGTGAACACGGAGCATTGTTGAAGGGAGTGGGTATCATGTAACCCTGTCTAAAATCTGCATTTAATCTCTTGGGCGTTTTCTGACACCCTCGTCTGTCCAAGGATTGGATTCACTTCTGTTATGTCCATTGACAGTTTAAGAAACGAAGCTGGGCATAGCCAATGCCAAGCATATTATTATCATGCCCCAGCCAATACATGTCTGAATCTGTCAATAATCACCGCGAAGATGGAATCACGAAACAAAAAGCATTATCATATGAGGTCACGCGCCTGCTTTTTTACGCTGCTATCAATATCCTTATTGGTTTTCTTTGATGACCCACAAGGGATATTAGTGACCGTTCTTCTTCTTTTTTTTTTTTTCGGGAGAGACCTATCGAACATTAATGGGGCCATTCGATACCTCGTAACTAAAATATTGATTAGGAGTCGCTTCAACCACCCATTGGACGATCCCAGTTTTGTTTTCAAATTGAATTGTCGGCATCATCCGTCGCAGTTTCAACCTATAAAAAGTGTAGGGCATGGCGAATTTCCCAGCATCTCATAACCTCGCCGCAGCCAATAAGAAGGCGGCATTAGCGAGCAAGAACGCTAGAGGACGAATTACGAGGTTGACTAGCGCGAACTTAATAGGCCACACCCTGCGCTTGTGGTGCTCCATGTGACTATAAACGCAATTAACCAGAAAGCAGTAAGGTGGATTCCTTATACTATGGTGCCTGGAGCGCGTCCCCGACTGGTGTGTTCAGCGTCACGTCCCGCCCGTGCATCGAAAAGAGGTCCCGAAGTGGCCGAAAATGACGTCACAGAAGCCGGAGTGTCCCGCTGTCGAATGTCGCTATCCTGGCGGTTGGTCGTAGACGTGCCGCCGGCCAAAAGCGGGAAGGAACGCGAGTGTCGCTGTCGTGGTGGCGTTTCCAACTCTTGTCTGCCGAAGCTTCCGCGTGGACTGCCACACTTGAGAGCGAGCTGCAACAGAAGAGGCGTCTGGCCACATTCGCTACCGCTGCTGGGACACCGCCAACAATTAACGGGACCGGTGACAGCGCGACAACTCTATGTCGCCATCCGGCGGAAATCGAAAGACCACTTTATTGGACGCGGTAAACACACCACTCGGTGACGGGTTCCACCATATACTTATACCTAAGGTTTGGCACTTTCATTTCTTTATCTATCAGGGTGGAGAATAAAAATCATTACGGTTTAAATTGTGACTACAATCATGACAATTTATATCAGACCGATTTTACTATACTGGTGTAAGTCGAACCTTTTCTGCAAATATAATCCCCAAAACTATTTTTTTTCTTTATCGTTTGTATATATTTGATGCTTCATAGGTGCGTCTGTTTTACATTAAGATCAAGGAATCATCACGCAAGACATATTTATGTTAGCTGAACACAAGCAGCATTGGTCATCTGATGCAATCGAAACAGAGAGCTTTCTTTCTACCTTTCACGTTCGTTCATCAGTTACATAACACCAGACTGCAAATAAATAAAAGCGCGAGAAAGGAATCTAAGACGAGAAGAAGGAGCTATTGCAAGAAAATCAAAACCTAAAAAAGGCAAGAAAAGCTTTTCTACTAACCGAAAATATCAAGCAGTTTTTGTTCTCATCCCGAGAAATGTGTGTGTATTGTATGTATTGTATTGTATTCTGCGGCGTAATCTCTTTGAAACGAAAGTCTAAGTTGGGCACGCCAAAAAAAAAAAAAAAAGTTAAAAGAAGGAAAGAAAAAGGAAAGGGGAAAAGAGGGGGGGGGGAGGTCGTTAGGAGCCACCATCTGTCGTAGGTGACCCCTGGTGGGCAGAGGGTGACAGCTACACGATCACGGTGGTTCAATTGGTAGGCGCTGACTTCTCGGTGCGCAAATCACCGTTGCACTTTCCACCACGCCTCCAGTCTTTGCCTAGAACAGGCCACGTGGTCATGTTTATTCGTGAAGCCGTGTGCCTGCTCGATGCGGGAGCCCCCGATGGGCACTGGCAGGAGCCTCCGGCACGTGAGCAGCAAGTGCTCGGAGGTCTCATCGTGTTCTCCACAGGCGCTGCATGTCGTGTCCGTCACGCTACTGTCAAACTTTCGTCGGTACTGTTTGGTGCGCATGGCACCGCCGCGGGCCTCGATGAGGAGGCGACTTTCCAGCGTGTTTCTGTAGAACGTTATTTGAGCGATCTCGGTCTTGAGATATGCATACAAATGCATGCTAGAATGCGGTTGCATACCCAATGTCCAGCGCTCCCTTTCGACAGCCTTTATCTGCGTTCGCACTTAACGCACCCAATCTTTTTCAGCTTGGTTCATCACTCATGCAAAAGGCCCGAAACTTTGCGCTGAGACGGGTGACACGGTTCCTCCACGTCAAATGGATGTTCTTGAGGCGAATGTAGATGAAAAGTCGCCGCACCCAGTGATCTTCGTCCATGTGCCGGAGTCGCGCGTAGTACTCCAGCTTGCTGCTGGTCTCTCGTGCCTAAAAAATGACCATCCGACGTCACCTTAAAGAAGCTCGTTGGGCATACTTGTCCAAGGCATCCCAGCGCTCGACGTCTGACATCTCTTTGGTGTCGTTCAAGATATTCACGAAGCTCACTGGGTATGTCAATGACAGTTTCCGAAAGTCAGTCCGGGTACCGCGACGGTCTTTTGAAGTTCCCTGGTTACGACGTATTGGACGCAGCTCCAGAGGCACCGTCTTCGCAGTATGTTTCGCTTCCGCACTGAGGACGTCCTGAGGTTTGGTGATACTCAGCGAGGTAGTTTTCTGTAGCTGATAGTGCCACGCCAAGGCAAACACGGTGCAAACGTGGTGCAAACAGGAATCGCCGCACCCTGTAGGATGAATGGTCCAATGCTATCCTCCTCGCGGGAAAACAATAACTGTCACTGACTCGTCGGCATTGAAGCGTAATTGGTGTCGATCCGCCTCGGTCTCACATGCGGCCAGCAGTTTCCTCATGTACCCAACCTGTCGGCCATCAAGACAAGATCATCAGCGTATGCAAGTCCAGGAAGCCGCCATGTAATCACCTCCCCGTGTTGGTGATGCGTCAAAGAAAAACCGATGGCCGTTTTCTCCAGCGCTCTTTCCATCCTAGATGCATACATGTACAGTGTTGGCGACAATGAACAGCCCTGTCGCAATCCTTTTTCAACTGTCACCTCGTCCGATTTCACACCGTTGAAAGATGCCGTCAAAATATTTGTATAATAGAACCGCAGGATTGTGCCTCCGTATGCTTGCGCCATCTCGTGGCGGGTTACGGCGGCGCTCCCATAGAGGCCTATGTATTTCATATACAAATATGGCCACAACGCCTAAACGTTACGTTTTGAACAATTTGCCATGATTCTACTCTATTCATGTGCCACTTTTTTATGCCAATATTTCAAGATGACGACGTGAAAACAGCAGGTTCCTCAGTCGAATAAACTTTTTGATGTATTGCCACTACGGATAGTATCTAAGTTAACCGAAGTCTACAGTTTATTCTTGGGTATCAACAAATCCTTAAGATTGTATAAATTAACTAGGATCCCTGCCAATATTACGGCAAAATCTGTTATGTCTAACATTGTATTGCGTCTGTAGACAAATATATCTTAGAGACAGCTCACACCAAATTTTGAGAAACAACAAGTTTAAAATAAGCACAATGTAAAAAAAAAAAAAGGCTTGAGGCATACATAAGCACTTCTTATGAGTTGTGAATGCGAAAGCACGCACGCCACTCTTTGCTCCCTTCTTTCGTCTGCGGCGTACGGTGCGCTCGCCTTGGCCGTGGAACGGTGGAGCCGCTGCCTCGGGGACACGCAGCGCCAACGGGTGAGCGGTCGTTGAAACCGACGCGCGCCAGCCAATGGGACCGAAGCCGAAAATTCATCAGCTTTACTTCGCACCTTTGGGATCGGGGAAACTAGGTGCCGTGTCTAGGCTTTTCGCGTGGTTTCATAGCTTGGAGCGGGCTACACTTGGTGAAAGGATTTAAGGTGCCGTTTTCGCGCTTCAAACTGATGACGTCGGCTAGCTCCATGAGTCAGTTAATGCTTTCGCATTAAATAAAAACCTAAAAATTATCCATTCTACAACAGTAAACCAGAGGAATCAATATTTTGCAAAGTACATTTCTTTCTCTCAAAATTACTTTCTTGGTTCCTGAGACGAGTTTGCAAATAAGGCGGATTTATTCTCGTTTAGACATTTACGATAATTACCAGTATTCTTCTACTGACATCAATAAGCTAGAAAACAAAAACAACTGTTTGTATAAAAATAACAGAAAATTATAAAAAGGTTTCAAAATATTTCCAATTATTATTATTGTTATGTGATTATAACAGTGACTGTTTTATTGTAAAGAATGGAAGCACTGGAGTGACGAAACGATTTATAGAGAGAATGATCGTCATTCTAAGCTTAACATTCAAGTTAAATTCACAAGTTGTCAAAAGTAATATTTAGGCTCGTACTAAATATTTACATTTAATTAATCATTCCTATCGCCCTAAACACAAACAGAAAAAAAAAGAAATCGGGGAAAGAGCGCATTGAAATATCCGACTTGATATCATATTCTTCGACTGGCTCCTGTATCACGTCCCCGACGACGAGGTGAAAGCCGCACTCGCCCCTTACGGCACGGTGACCGAAATGGGAACCGAGAAGTGGCGGGTGCAGGGCGTCATGGACTGCGGGTCAATGACGCGCACGGCTGTCATCCGGCTCAACCCTGGGCTCGGGTTGGACAAACTGCCGCACCAGCTGCGTATTGCAGGAGGGCAGGTGCTGGTCGTGGCCCCGGGCAGGGCACCACTCTGCCTGCGCTGCGAGCGGACCGGCCATATCCGCCGCGACTGCCGGGTGCCGAAGTGCCAGTCCTGCCATCGAATTAGTCACGACGCCGCCCACTGCGTCAAAACCTACGTTGCGGCAACGGGCACCGGAGCTGGTCACGCCAACGCTGACCACCCCATGGACGAGGCGAATACGGAGGAGACAATGAAGGGAGCGGGTCCTTCTACCGGGACGCCCGTGAGCGGAGCCTCCCAACAAGTTGACCCACCCGGGTTGGAGCACCCGCTCAAGACGACTGACGCCGCCATCGCAGCCAATCTTGACGTAGCGTCAGCCAGGAAGGACAAGGCGACGACAGGGATGGATGAAGTGGTGACGAAAGAGGCGCCGATGAAAGCGACTGAGGGGCAGCAAGGCAATGAAGTCAACATGGTCGACGCCAGTGCGCTCACCTCAAAACGGCCGCGTGAGCGGGACTTCCACATTACAAAGGTTTGTAACGATTCAAGTCAATCTGAACCACCAGTGAAGACAGCGCCACCGAAAAACAGGGCCCCACGACCTTCTCCGAGCTTCGTGCCTGAACCCAGAGGACCGGACAAGCCGGCCGGCTGATGCGGCTCCGAACCAGCCCCTGGTGGGAGTCTCTCGACTATGTGAATTCCTGTTTCGCGAGGACGTCCAACCTTATCAATAAACTGAAGGTCGTGACGCTGAACGTCCGCGGGTTCGCCTCGCGTCGCAAACAATATCAGGTTAGAAGGCTTCTCATTGGCAACGAGATCGACGTCCTCGCGATTCAGGAGACGAAAGTTCAAAGTGACGAAGAGACTGTGCGCCTGGTGGCTCCTTTCTTACATTATTTTGAAGTTTGCTTATAGCGCGAAAATGGAGTGTCAGAGGGTGGATATTGTTTTTAAAGAAATCGTTGAATGCACAAGTTGAATCTGTCATTGCCGACAGTGAAGGGCGGTTTGTTATATGTGATTGCATTATTACCAGTGTTCGGTACCGGATAATTGATATATACCCACCAAATGACTCGAATGCAAGAAAAGTGTTTTTCGAGGGCATCTATACTTATTTAGATTGTCACAGAAATATTTTTTGTTGGGTGACTTCAATTGTGTATGCGACGCACGGGACCGATCCACTCAACATCTTCAACGCGATAGTAGCACTAAAGTTTTCGAAGAGACGATAACGGAGTTTAGGTTACAGGATGTTGCTAATTTCCAAAGGCGTACCGAAAGTGTGTGGTATACGCATTTTCAGTCCTCAAGCCATGCTCGCCTTGACCGGCTGTGTGTGTCTATTGAAGATTCAACTGGCTTTGACGACTACAAGGTGTCACCAGTCTCTTTTTTTCGATCATGCCTTAAGGCGTTCCGGTGCGTGCGTTGCGTCAGGAAAGCCAGTCCGCACTTGCTTCTTGAGGTGCCAATGCGGTGAATATGTGCGTCTAGACCGCGATCGGTCGAGCTAGGGACGGAAACAAGCGCAGGCTCTCCCCCCGCACCCAAAACTCACCCTGTCCTGTTCACCCTGATGTACTAGATACGCGTCCCTTTGGAATCCTAATCTCGCCCCGAACAAACGAATCAAAGGCGAGAATGCACATGGCGGATGTTTGGACTAGATCTCGAACCAGCCTGAATCTCCGCGCATGCGACCGGATTCTACAAAGGTCCATCAAGGATTCTACGCGATATAAGCAGCAGGGATGTCCTGGTTTCTCGCAGCCGCAACGCAGTCAAACGCGGTCAAACGTAACTGTCTGAACCAGGCTTTATACCCCTGTTATACCCCTGTTACACGGGCACACTTAACTGCGGTTACGCTAAGCCACAGTTAGCGCACAATACTTGCGGAGGACATTCTGCGGCTATGCAGTCAAAGCTATGGGCGAACGTGCGCTTGAGCATCTTGAGCACCCACCGAAGCAGTGCACGCGCGCTCTTCACGTGTTATGGAATAGCTGTCCGAGGGTATACTGCGGTATCTGTGGTGCCGCGAAACAGCAGTTAAGCTGAGTTAACCGCGGTTAAGTGTGCCCGTGTAACAGGGGTATTACACGGGCACACGTAACTGCAGTTACGCTAAGCCACAGTTAGCGCACAATACTTGCCGACAACATTCTGCGGCTATGCAGTCAAAGCTATGGGTGAACGTGCGCTCGAGCATCTTGAGCACGTATCAAAGCAGTGCACGCGCTCTCTTCACTTCTTATGGAATAGCTGTCCGAGAGTATAGTGCGGTATCTGTGGTGCCGCGTAACAGCAGTTAAGCTGAGTTAACCGCGGTTAAGTGTGCCCGTGTAACAGGGGTATTAGTCTCCCTTGTTGTCGCGGCGAGATACATAAAAAAACACATCTTGCGATGGGAACTGTGGAAGCTTAATGACAACCTTCTCCAGGATGAGGTATTTAATGAGAACATCGACTTATTGTTTAGCGAAATGACTGATGAGAATAGCACCGCGAGTGAAAGATGGGAACGGTTTAAATGTGAATTTAAATTATGTGCCTTGGACCGCTTCAGCACCCTTGCATACTAGGAAAAGGCCGAGGAAAAGCTGCCTCTCAACGACCTTCAAAGGTTATGTAAACTTGAATGCGAAAATCCAGGAAGGTTTGCGGATCAGCTTAAGACAGTTAAAAATAAAATCGCCGAACTAGATGCAGAAAAGTATAACGGAGCCCTTGTTTGGGCCCGCGCTGAAAAATACATTCTGGGCGAACGCACAATACGTAAAGAAGAAAAACATATTTGAAATAGAACTCGATGGCGTTTTGAGTAGGCGTCCCGAGCCATAGAAAAAGCATTTACTGATTACTACAGTAATCTCTTCCGGCAGCAAGATCACGGCAGTGACTCACGACTTGAAGAGTATCTCGCGGTAATGCCACGCCTCAGCGACGAGATAAAGGAATGGCTTGAAGAGGCTATAAGTTTGGCCGAGGTCGAGCCAGCGATTAATGAACTGGCGACAAAAAAAAAAAAAAATATCTCCGGGACCCAATGGGCTGACTGCAGGCTTTTACAAGAAATATAAACACATCGTAGCTGGTCATCTGCACGCTGTGTTAATTGAAGCGAACGAAACTAAAACGTTGCCGCCTTCTTTTCTAAGCACGCACACTGTACTGATTCCCAAAGAAGACGACGAGCAAAAGTTAAGAAACATCCAACATCGG
>JABSTQ010001084.1:0-29706 GCA_013358835.2 Ixodes persulcatus | reverse complement strand
TTTTATGTTTGCACCCTCGATTTATGGTTTTGGTTGCCTGAATGTCACTCCATCAATCTATCCGGCGCCCGGACTCTCAAAAACTGCGCAGTAAAACGAAAAAAAAAATCTAAGCCTATAATATTACGTTACGAGAGATAGATCGAATTTTCGAGAAAGAGACTCATCGTTAGTTTAAGTTTATCTTCTCGGGTCGCGGAGCTCGAAACAGAACAACAGAGCCCCCAGAGTGGCATCCGACGTTCCGCTAATAGTCAGCAGTGGCCACCATTTCTTGAGTTCTAAGAATGAAAGAAAATAGAAAAAAATACAGATTCACAGTAGTTGGATTGGTCCAGCGGCAGATGACGGCGCCGGAAAGCTCTTGCTTGGCGCCCGATAGTTCTCGCAAAAAAACTGTACACTCAACTCATAAATCAGGATGCGGCAAACTCAGGCATGCAGGTCCTATTAGAGCCCCCCCCCCCCCCCCCCCCCCCCCCCTTGCGAAAGAAATAAATTTCAGTTGCAGCTTTTTTTTTTTTCTACTTATAGGCTACGCACCGATTAGCAACTTCATCCGGCGGCCTTCCATTCGATAGATATTCGGTAAATTGGTGAGAAGTGAAGCTTAAAAAAAAAAAAGAGAATGTTAATGCATTAAGAATTGATAACTACAACATCGCAGATTTTGGGAAGCACAATTGCTGGCATTGAATATGGTCTTAGCGATGCAGGAAAAAAAAAAAAGTCAAAGTAACCTATTTAATTCCTCACTTTCTATTTCGAATATATTGCAGACTGGTGTAGCTAGAAATATTTTTCTGAGGGGAGGGGGAGGGGGGGGTCTGTGGTGGCTGGGTGCTCATGACTTTTGGGGGAGGGGTGAGAGAGACAAGGTCAAATGCGTGTGTAAAATATGTGGCACACAAAAAAAAATAACGAAAACGAATGTGTGTTTTCTTGTCATAGAGTGGTCAATTGCATTCTCATAAGGTGATTTTGATGTGCCCGCCAAGGCTTCAAAGATTCCGTTGCAACCCAAAAATGTCTTAACAGGCTATGCTTTAACACTTGCATCGTATGGATGGAAGCTTGCGTCTGAAAAAACAAAAAAAAAGTAAGCAAATCCGTATGCGGAACACGTACGTGGTCTCTTTGAACTTATTTACGATCGTAAACATTTAAACAGGCTAGCATACATTCCCAAAAACTCACAACTGCCCGTGCCATCCTACAAAATAAAATCACAAATTTAAAATATACAATCATTTACCAAAACCAAAGCTTTTGTTCGCGTATGAAAACGATCCCAAAAACCATTAATCGACCAATCAGTCGCTCCTCATAAGCCTCGAAAGAACATCCGCGGTTGTGCTGCTGCTCCCCTTGCGGTGCTCAATCGCATGGATATCCGCGGATCATACGCAGATATTCGCAGTAAACTGGAGGATGCGGATAAAAATGAATCAGATTTGTCGGATTGCGGTTCGGATCCGGATCTACATTTTTGCCGAGGCGGCCCATCAACGTGTGCGACCGCACACTGAAGAGTGAATACGTGAGTGATGCCACGAAGTACATGATCGAATGTATTGCGGGAGCAAACTACTCTCTTAAAAATAAAAGGTGCAAATCAGGGAGAAAATTGTTCTTTACGTCGAGAAAGGTTCGCTTCTCGCCAATGATCGCTTTAGAACCTTTTACCTCGCCAAAGATGCTGTCCCTAGAAAGAGCGAAAAATGCAGGAGCACGAGTCGGCCGGGGAGAGCGGTAAACGTTCTTTGGGAAAAGAAAATCCAAAACATACAAACCACCAGAAAGTAGAAGCCAGGAAGTGGCTTCATTTGCTTACAAGCAGATCGAGGAAACTGAATTCGAACCCAGGGGGCAGGGAGAGTGTAGCTAAATATCTGTGCGTCATATCATGTTAACCGGACGACGCGGAAACATCCTCCACCTCCTAATGGGGTGCCCCGTGGTGCCGAACGCGCGCGGCACGTGATGACTTCGTGACGTCGTCGGTCCCGGTCAGCTCTGGACTTACGACTAGTTAGGCCGCTACAAGCTTTTTTTTAGTCTAAAAACAAAATATAAGTGGCGCGAACTGTTTTAATTTTTTATGAAAGTAGTTTCTGTTCAGTATTTTAAATGAGAAAAGAAACAAGTGAAGTTTAAAAAGTACGGAAACAAGAAACGTCGCGCGATGACCCGTCGACATACCCGCCACCAACGGTGGAAGAGGCGGCGCAGGTGCGGCCGCGCATGATTTCGAAGCACGCTCGCTTCGGGATGCCCCGCGGATCCGAGCAGACGACGCACGACGCCGGCGGCACATTTTGCAAGAAACAAAAGTACGAATTTGTCTCCTCGCGAGAAAAGAGGAGACCTCCCGAACTTGTCCGGAACTTGTGCGTCGTCGGGTTGGAACCGACGGGCTTCGCCTGCACGCTCCGGACGCTTACGAGGAGTGTCCTGCCAAACGATTGACTATTAGCATTTATAGACGCGGCCTTGAACTGTGATTGAACCCCTATTTACTCTGAGATATATGCGAATGCATCTTATAGCGAATTCTGACACATTTTCGAAGCACTTTATGACTTACATTTTCCGTTCAAAACAGTAACTGTAAGCTGGAAGACAAGGAAACCGTGGGCGACCCCTCTGCATATAAAAATGATGCAAAAGAAAACTCGCTTTTATAGGGTGTTTGTAATTTCACGGAATCGCGACAAGTTGTTACGTTTTAAGAAACTTAGGAACGAATTAACGTCCGAACTAAGAAAAGCAAAATCATCGCACTGTAAGAAAAATTTCTATTACGCGACAAAACAGCGCCCTGAGGTTGTTTGGAAAGTTATAAATGAAGTTCTTTACCGCGATAAGGTTTCTTCTTGTATAGGAGAATTAACCCTAGAAGGTCAAACTTTGTCGGGAGCGTGCCTGGCAGATTGTTTTCACGCCAACTTTACAAATACACAGACTTTTGCCGACGGCGACAGAGCCATTGGTTATGTCAGGCATGTCCATGACACTTTTTTTTCTTGAACCCCACCAACAAGATAGAAGTTTTTAATACATTCTTAGGTCTCAAAAAGAGTAAGAGTAGTGATATCGACAAGCTAGAAATAAAACCAAAAAACTTTAGATGGAAATTATTGCATCATGCGTAGCGCATTTATACAACTTATCAGAATATTCCGGGATATTTCCCTCAAGTATGAAGTTTGCTAAAGTTTCAGTCATACACGAAGGGGGTGATAAAAACACGGTAAAAAACTAGACCTATCTCTGTGCTACCTGTTTTCTCTAAAGCACTCTAGAAAATTATTTTTACACGTCTCGATAACGTTTTTGTAAAACATTGTGTGTTGACAGTCAGTCGGTTTGGTTTTTTGAAAAGGTAAATCAACTGAAGCTGCGTTGTTATTTCTAAAGGAAATTATATTACAGAACATAAAAAAAGACTATGACGTTAGGTGCATTCATCGATTTTAGCAAAGCATTTTATGTCGTTGTCTCGCGAAATTAAGTCGTTATGGCGTCCGTGGTGTGGAAGCAGTGTGTTGTCATTGATGGTCATTGCTCTTTTTTTTTTTAATATACAGCAAGGCGTACCGTAAGGAAGTATATTAGGACCTATTTTGTTTTATGTACTCATCAATGATATTGTGAAGATTGATAATGCAGCGCAGTTTATTATTTATGCAGTCAACACAAGCCTGTTTCTCTCTAGTGATGATGCTAATGTACACACTCAAGAAAAAAGGGTTTTTCCCAATACACCCCAAAACTTTATTTCGACGTACAGAGCCCTATAGTCAAACAGACGGCCCCAAATTTTACGAGGGGCTTGATAACGGTGCGATATAACTTTTTAAATAGCTAAAGTACGTATCAAAGACCACATAAAGAAAACACCGAGTTTTTACAGTAGGGCCAAGAAAACCCCGATTATGTTTTTTGTAGTCAGTAAAACGTACATTAGCTATTTTAATAAGTTGTACCACACGGCTGTCAAGCCACTCGTAAAATTTCGGGCCGTCTGTTCGACAGTAGGGCGCTGTACGTCGAATTGAAGTTTTGGGGTGTATTATATGGGACAAAGGGTGCAAGGATACACCCTTTTACACCCTTTTTTCTTGAGACTGTAGTAATATGCAATGCAAACTCTGTTGTAACAAAGTTTTCTTTGTGGACTGAGGTAAATTGGCTCAATGAAATCGCAAAAAATTCCAAGGCTATTATATTGAGGGCTGCAAATAAACCAATCGTGGTAAATCATACAATCCAACTCGACACTTCTGCAAATGAACTAGTAGATAAACATAAAACTTTAGGTGCATTTTTTTTCGGAGTACTTGACGTGGAAATATCGTGTCAACTATCTAGTTGTTAAAGTTTCTCGAATTGTCGGTATTGTCGCTCGTTGTGGGAGTGGTTCACCCCCCACCATTAACATGCAAATTTAGCATGCTCTATTTCAGTTTCATTTAAATATTTGTCATATCGTGTGGGCTACGACGACAAAACAAAGCTGCAAAATTTATTACTACCGCAAAAAAAAAAAAGTATGCTATAAGGCGGGTGCTTAGTATACGGACCACAAAGAACCTCTGTTTACAAAATTGATAATATTCCGTCAGTATTTCTAAGCATGTAAGAATAGCGTTTACTTTGTGCGATTAGTTTTTTATCGAGCCATTTGTAGATTGTTTGTACATTATTTCAGGACTTAAAATGAACGAAAGTAATGTTAACACACGCCGTACAGAGACAAACGTGCCTTCTCAATATCGCACAAATATAAATTTTAGTCACTACAAATTTAATGTACCATGCTTACTAAATAAGTATATTAGAAACAACATAACCATATACACGCTAAATAAAATATACATCCCGCGTGTTTAGCTTCGCGTTGTGGGATTTTGAATTACATGTTTTGTTGTGACTTTTTTAATAATATTTTTTTTATTTTTTACTTAACATTTGTTTTTGAGTGTCAAAGCTGCTGCAGGTGTAAATATATCCCGGACTTAGTCAAGCTGTTCTTTAACAGATTTTTTCTCGCAATCTCTACAGTTTTATTAAAAAAAAAAAGATTTGATTTTATTTCTTTTGATTTGACTTCGCATACGCGACACAGAAATGATGTAGCTCCTCCACTTACACGAGCGACACAGTCAAAGACTGTGCTTGCGTGACCGAAACATTTACCATCCATTTTGCTCCATTAGTCACAGACAGATACCAAGATTGTGGTGGATACGGCATAATTAGTAAATGTCTATTACAAATAAGTAAAAGAATAATTCGTCCTTTGAATGACGGTACATCCTGACTTGTGTCGGTCGTCTTACGCGGTGGCCTGAAGCGTCACCTAATAAAGACACGACGGCACCAACCGGGGTTCGCACACTGATGTCTATGTGGGTGAGCCGGTTTGAAGTGCATACCGCAGACCGTAACCGCGGACAAAAGGCCGACACTTCGAGTCTTCACTCTTCCGGAACCTCTCCCATTCCCATGGAGTTTGCCACTTCCGTACCGAATCCTACCGCCCGATCTCCAACGGAATGGTAAGAGCGTTTTCCTTGTCAGCCGAAGGCATCCAGCAAAGCGCGGCCAAACAGCCTAACATGGACAATGCCGCTTCCCGTCGTTATGTTAGGCATCTGTCGCACTGCCTTGAAACCAGACATCAGCTGCAGTGCTGCTGAATCAAAACCGAATTATCGTACAGCAAAAAAAAAAAAAAGAAGGTTCGTAAGTGTGACAAACGTTTTCTGCAAATGACGAGGCTGTAACTATTTCGATGAATTGGAGCGTGCTGGGACTCCAGAAGTCGTCGAAACACAAAATTGGAGTCGAAAGTTCGCGGAGCGCGCCGATGGAATAACTTGGGCGACAGAATAGCTGTGTCATCGTCGCGAGAGTCGAATGGATGGCTGCCCTCCGTTAACTTCCGGTCCCGTGTTCGACAAGTCTAGACATTAGAGACCCTGGAATATACGAGGATAAAAATAACAGGAGGACACTTAAGAATGTTAACGTGTAGGAATGCGACAGCATTCCTACACTCAGGGCATTCCTAGAAGCAGCGCTCGACGTCTTTCTTTTTTACACGGCGCTCTGGCGGTGACACCAAGCTCCCCCACTGCGCTAGCCCGGCGAAGCCAGCCGGCCCTAGAGCACTATATAGCCCCTTCGGAGCAGAGTACCGCAATCTAGAACGCCATCTCTCGAAGACTAGCGGCGAACGCCTGGAGGTTCCAACTCCGGTCAGTGATGCAAGGGAACGTGGGAAAATCGTTGTTTCTTCAATATTGTGGGGATGTACGGAACGACAATAGTTTTTGACATAATATTGTAACATTTTAGAATAATTTACGCTAAGTCCTGTGCCACGTAAGGACGTAACTTGTTTTAAAAATTGCCTGAGCGGCATCATGCAGCAAACGACGCGGCGACGTCACACCGTTCACGCGACCCGCTCCGGCCAACCCAAAAAGCCCCTCAACGCTGTGTACAAAAGTCGTCTGCTTCAAACGCCATTGCCCTGGAAATTGCCTTCTCAAAAGTTTCACAGGCGTCCAATATTATTAAAACTTTGATAAAGTGTTTAGTGCTTTACCTACTTCACGACAGACTAATTTCGAAAAGTGTGAACTTGGCGTTTATTTTTTAATCAGCCGTGTTGAGTCGATCTCCATGTATTCTCCCATAGGGCGGGCCGCCTCCTGGAACCCTGACTACCACGTGACTCGCACCGAGCTGCTCAGTCGGCCATCTTGTCGGCGAAACACGCGGATCGAAGGATTGCGCTACTCTGCTCCGTAGGAGCTATATAGTGCTCTAGCCGGCCCCACGGCTTCCGTGACGACGCATCTGCGTTGCTGCGCTTTTCTTTGTGTTTTATTTCTGAGGAGCGTCCGCTTTGACCATGAGCGGCCTCGCCGGCTTCCGTGACGAAGCATCTGATATGACGCGTCGCAGCCAATGGGAATTTAGGTTTCGTTTCAAACAGCCAATGGGAAAATAGGAATTTATGTGCCGTTTTTCGCCGCTACACAGACAGGCGGCCTCGCTGCGTGGGACAGTTAATGCTTTCGCATTAAAAGGAAAGCTTTATAGAGTACCGCGCTGTTTGCAAACAAGGTCAGGGTTTACCTACACCAGGTGTGGCCTTGACCTTGCGCAGAAACCAGATTCCGGTGAAGCGTCTGTGGGTACGCCGTACCACCAGCCGTGCCACCACAGCAATGTGGGTTCAGAGGCACGCGTTCATATATAAAGGTGAAAAAAAACAGGACTATATAATATTAAAAAAAGAAAAATATTTGCCAGCGACGTTTATTCTTAAAGTCCTGAAATACATGAAATACATTATATATAGGGAATATTCGAGAAAATTGGTGCGTAACGTGACGTATATTTTTCCGCTAAATTTAGCGGGGAAACTGAATGGTTGTATAGGTCACGTGACGTCGATTTCCCTCCGCTAAATTTAGCGGGGAAACTGGATTGGTGTCCAGGCCACAAAGCGTGAATGTTCCCTCCAAATTTAGCGGGTAACTGAATAGGTGTTGTGTCTTCGCGTGACGACAGTTTCCCGCTAAATGTAGCCGGGAAAGAGAATAGACGTTTTTGGTCACGAGCTGGGAATATTCCCGCTAAGTTTAAGGGGGAACTGAATGGACGTATAGTTCAGGCGCCGTGAATTTCGTAGGTCGCGTGACTTCGGGTGACGACACGTGCCGCCACCTTCCTGCCAAATTTAGCGGGAAACTGAATCGGCGTGTATGTTTCGTGATGTCAGGTCACGTGACAAGAATTTGGCCGCTATATCAAACAAAGTGAACTGATGTACGTGACTCGTGATATTAATTTTCCCGCTAAATGTAGCGGGAAATGCACGGACGGACGGACGGACGAAGAAACTGTTGGACTTAAGGTTAACGTTAAAAAGTGTTTTGTTCTTTAAACTAATCAGTCCGCACTTTGACGTTGAGCATGACGTACAGCACGTGAAACCATTGTTAAAGGACAGAATCCTAATAAATATATTTTCAGCGTCGTCATTTACCCGGCTGCCTCTGTAGACTGCAACGATCGGCCCTCTCAAGAGGTTTGAGTGAAAGTGGACGCGGGAGATTTGTTATATGGTTTGCCGTAGCAAGTATACAGCATGAATAACGCTGCTACACAACGCCAATGAGAAGAAACATTATCCGAAAGGTAACTGACCAGCAAATACAGTTACGTGTCGCTTATATGGACACCGGTCTTCGTCCCTCCCCCCCTCCCCCCAACACTAAAAATAAAAAAAAAAAATCTGTACTCTGAGCTGATCGTAATAACGATACAAAAATGCATTAAGTGCCCATTTCGTCCCAGAAAATGTTGTCTACCTATAGTATACATAGCAGGATATTCATATCCACGGAGTCCGTTTTAAAGCATGGCTGAATACCCGTACTTCTATACTCCGTTTCACCTTCCGTCCGGACGCAGCGGACACTACGAGCTATCCTGATTGGTTGGTTGGTTGGACAAACTTTATTTAGATGGGATGTGCGTCATTGAGCCTCGTGGTTGGGTCCCCTAGTCCAGGGCCCCACAGGCCTGAGCCACTCGCCTAGCCCGATCGAGCAGCGTGAGCTGCAGATCGGGTTGTGAGGCGAGCAGAGCGGCCTCCCAAGAGGATTGGGATGGATTGGGAATAGGTCGGATCTCCACTCCGACCGGAGTTGGGCAGGCCCAGGTGCAGTGGAAAAGGGTGGGCTCGGGAGAGTGACAGCCCGGGCATTCGCACCGGTATCTGTCGGGGAAGAAGCGGTGGAGGTGGAGGAGGTTAGGAAAGGAGAGGGTTAGGAGTTTCCTCCAGTCTGTCGCGTCTTGTCGGGTGAGGGATTTGTGGGGAGGGGGGTATGTTCTGCGTGACATGCGGTAGTACTCAGTGACCTGGGTGTACGTATCCATGGGCGGGTAAGGTGGGTTGCGAGTCGAGTCCCTCACATGGTAGTCAAGAGGCCGGTCATGCCGTCCCTCCTGAGGCAATGCCCGGAGAGTCGCGTCTCGGGCTAAGGCGTCTGCCGCCTCGTTGCCTGGAAGGAAAGCATGGCCGGGGGTCCATACAATGCGGACCAGCGGTAGTTTGTTGTGGTCTAATGGGGAAAGAATTTGTTTGCTCCAGGGGGAGAGCAGACCTCCAGCCCAGGCTCTGCACGCGGCTTGTGAGTCGGTCAGGATGGTGACCGTGGTCGTGTCCGGATCAAAGTTTGGGTTGTCGTGTGTGGTCGATATAGCCAGTGCTATCGCGGTCTCCTCGGCCTCCGCGCAGGTGGGGGAGCCATGGAGCGAGGCGACGGTTCCGTTGCAGCCGTCCGAGTCACACACTGCGACGCAGCAACAGCCCGCGGGAGAGGTGTACGACGCCGTGTCCGTGTACAGGGCGTCCGGGTCGTGGTGGTAGCGTTTGCGGAGGTAGCGGAAGCGCGCGAGTCGCCTACCCGCGTGCGCTTGCGGGTGCATGTTTTTGGGGATGGGCATCACCCGTACCTTCGCGGCGATAGTCGGTGGCGCGGGCTTCTGCCGTCCCTCTTCGAGTAGGGTGGTCGGGACTCGGTACCCAAGGCGGCGGAGGAGGGCTCTGCCGGTCGTCGTACGACCGAGCCGGGTCATCTGCCCGGTCTGCTGCGCTTCAATGAGTTCCTCCACCGTGTTGTAGAGACCCAGTTGGAGGAGGCGTTCTGTAGACGCGTGTTGCGGGAGGCCGACTGCTGTCTTGACTGCTGTGCGGAGCGTGGCGTCCAGCGCCTCCACCTCGCGGCGGCGGAAGTTGTGAAAGGGGGCGTGATAAGCAATGCGGCTCACGAGGAGCGCCTGGACCATCCTGAGGGTGTCCTTTTCCTTGAGATCCCTGCGCTTGTTGGTGACTCGGCGGATCAAGTGAGCTATCTGTCGGCACTGCCTGCGCAGTACCTGGACGGTGTACGTTGCCTTCCCGTCCCGTTGTAGTTGGAGGCCCAGGATTCTGAGGCGTTCCACTGTCGGGACGGGCCGGCCTTCGATGGAGACCTCAATCCTCTCGTTAATCTTGGTCCTGGCTGTACCACGGATCAATAGAAGCTCTGACTTCTCCACCGAGCATGACAGGCCGGCCGCTCGGGCGTACAGTTGGGTAGCCTCCGCCGCCTCCCGCAGAGCGTCCTGGACCTCTCCGTCTGAGCCGCTCTCGATCCAGACGGTAATGTCATCCGCCTAGAGCGCGTGGTGGATGCGTGGGATCGCGTTGAGTATTGCGGGGAGTCCTGCCATCGCTATGTTGAACAGGGTGGGCAAGAGGACGGAGCCCTGGGGGGTGCCCCTACCGGTGAGCGGAAGGAGGTCAGATCGCTGGTCTCCGAGGCCAAGGGTGGCGGTTCGGTCCGCGAGGAACGAGCGCACGTAATCGTACGTCCGCCTCCCGCACCGTGCGCGGGACAAGCCGTCAAGAATTGCGTCGTGCGACACGTTGTCAAACGCGCCCTTGAGGTCAAGAGCCAGCACCGCCCGGGTCTGGGCCGAACAGGGGTAGTCGAGGACGTCCTGTTTAAGCTGTAGGAAGAGGTCCTGGGTGGAGAGGTTCGGCCGAAAGCCGAACATGGAGTCTGCGAAAAAGCCCGTCGACTCCAGGTGCGGCTGAAGCCGGCGTAGCACCACGTGCTCCAGGAGTTTACAGATGCACGAGGTAAGTGAGATGGGGCGGAGGTTTTCGAGCGACAGAGGTTTGCCCGGTTTCGGAAGGAGCGTGATGTCTCCTCGCTTCCACGACGCGGGCAGTTCCCCGGCCGTCCAGACCCGGTTGAAGTATTGTGTGAGGGCCGTGATAGAGCCATCGTCAAGGTTTTTTAGGAGCCTGTACGTGACGCCGTCCTTGCCTGGGGCGGTGCTGCGCGAGATGTTTTGGAGCGCGTTCCGAACCTCTTGCTCGGTGATGTCTACGTCGAGGGGGTGGGGTGAGTTACCGTCCTCATGTGGGTACGGCGCATATGCTGGGCGAGGTCCGACCGCGATGTAGAGGTCTCTGAGTGTCGTCCAGAGGTGGTCGCCGGTTGTGCTTTTCGGGAGAGAGCGGAGGAGTTTAGTGATGGCCTTGTTCGACTCGATCCGAGATGTAGAAGGGTCGAGCAATGTGCGTAGCAAGCTCCATGTCCTCCTCGAACCCAGAGTGCCCTGCAGCTGGTAACAGAGTGTGTTCCAATTAGTTTGGGTGAGCCCTTCGGGGTATTCCTCGGCCTCCTGTGTGAGGTGAGCGACACGCGCGCGGTGTTTGCGGTTGTGTTTTTTCTTTCTCCACCTCCTCGTGAGACCGCGGCGTGCCTCCCAGAGATGGAGAAGGTGGGGATCAATGGTGGGCGCTTTGTCGTTCGCGTAAACTTTCTTGGTCGCCCGTTCGAAGTCTGCCTGTAGCCGTTGGACCCACTGATCGAGCGCGTCGCCGTCGCTGATCGTGTGGTCCGCGGTTGGTGTAGTCGTACGTATTTGACGGAACGCGTCCCAGTTCACCAACCGTTGCGGCCTGCCCCGCTTGCGGTTGAGAGCGACGGGCACCCGGGTCTCGAGAATGAAGTGGTCCGACCCCAGGTTCTCCCCGAGGTTCGTCCAGGCGCACTCGTCGTGCGTTCGAGCGAGCGTGAGGTCCGGGCAGGTGTCGCGGCTGACACTGTTGCCTATCCGAGTCGGTTGGTCGGGCTCGTTTAGGAGAGTCAGACGGTGGACATCGATGGCGTCCATCAGCCGTCTCCCCTTGATTGTAGCCTTGGCGTAGCCGAGCGCGGGGTGCGTTGCATTGAAGTCGCCCACCATCACGAGGTCATCGGTCTTCCCGCGGGCGGCGTGTATCGCGTCCCGGAAGAGGCCGTCGAACACGTCTCGCGGTCGGCTCGGAGGGCTATATACGTTTAGTAAAAAGAGTCCCCTATCGTCTCTCCCCTGTGGCAGGAGCTCGAGGAAGACATGCGGCACTGGGCTACTGAGTGTGTGTACAATTACCGGAATATGTTTTGCTACGAGTGTGCTGACGCGAGGTTTGTCCTCCACGTCCGTCAGTTCCATGACTGAATGCAATGTATCCTGACAGAGTATAGGTACGCAATCCACTTCCTGCAGTGCTACGGCGTCTGGTTTGTGTTCCTGTGTGGCAATGAACTGTGTGAGGCTGCCGCGCTTGCGGCGGTACCCCCGGCAGTTCCATTGCCCCACTCGCGTTGCATTTGCGTTGTTTATGATTCGTGTTTGCGAGGAGCTACTGTTGAGTGAACTGTCCATTGTGTTGATTGGAATGTTGGGTTGGTTGCAGTGCGGGGTCCAGGTGGAGGTGTGATCAGATTGTTGTTTATTGTGTGGGATGGAGCGCGAGGGACTCAAATCGCGACGGTTTGTGTTTTGTTGATTATTGCCCGTCTTCATGGTGGTGTTGGTTTTGAGGGATGTTGACTTGCGTGGTTGGAGACGAGGCGGGGGTGGGTTCACGGGCTGGACGCTGGTACGGGTGCACTCGTCTAGTTTCGCGGTGGTCGCGCTCGCTGTGTGTGTCGATTTGAAGGAGGTGTTTTTGCTCTGGTTGGGGGGAAATGCGTCGGGGGTCGCTAATGGCGGCCAACACCAGTTGGGAACGTTGCTGCACAATTTGTTGCATTATTTGCTGTTGTACCTCCCTTATCTCCTGCCTTAGATCCTGCCGTACCTCTGTTATGAGAGCATGTAGCTCGTCGCGTGGTTGTTTTTGGAGCGTTTCGCCTAGCTCTTTTATGAGCTGCTTGGCCTCAGCTCTAAGTTCTCGTCGGAAGCGTTCAAAATCTTCCTTGATGTCCTCTTTGATTTCGGTCCTGGGTTCTTGCAGAGATTGGGCATTTCGCTGTTGGGTGTTCGCGGGGGTGTTTTGTTTGGACCCTTCGGTTGCTCGTGTGTCGGTTGCGTGAACGGTTGTTCGTTTTAGGGGAGGAGGAGGTTGGCGGTGTTTTCGCTCCGCGGTAGTAGTGTCAATACAATCTGCATGCCACGCATTCCCCAACGAATATGTTTATTCACTGAGAAAGATGATGCGTTCGTTATCGGTCTGCTCCGTTTCTATCTGTCCGATGGCAGCAAGACAGGATCAGTTTCGGTTTATTTTTCACCAAGCCCTTTGTTGTGTGGCCCTTTTGTAGCATTGTGTGATGTAATTGCGCGTTCTATAAATTGATGCAATAAAATAAACCTCGAGAGTGAGATATAAAAATAAAATAAATCTCGAGTGTTATCTAATATAAATGTTTGAAAAGTAAAAAAAAAAAAGAAAATGCTAGATGCGAACAGAACATTGCATCGCCATTGACAACAACTCCTGCCACTCCCGCGCAGTAAAAACTAAGGATGTCGCGAACCTGCCCAGGTTCGAGTTCGACCAAGTTCGACTTTCTCAAACCTTCAACGTGATGTTCGACAAAGATTCGACTGAAGTTCGACTTTTGTGCGCATGCGCGAAAATTAAAAAAAAAAAAAAAAAACTACTTGACTTCATTTGGCGGAGGAATGGTGCAATATTTGTTGGGTTTATTGGCATCACTGGCTCTCATTAATAACTAATGAAAGCGTATAAAATAAAGTACTTTCTAAATTATTTGTTTCCCAAAATTCGAAATATTCGTGTAGCAGCCGGGTTACGCTGTCCATAAGTCGAACTTCTTCGAACTTCAGTGAAATTTCGCAAATTTCCCGAGTGAAAGGGTCTTTCTACTGGCGGAAATGTTTTCACGGCGCGTAGGGAGCGATTACTTTCTGAACACGTTGAGCAGTTAACTTTTCTACACGATAATTTGTTATGAGTGCATTACTAGAAATATGTTTAGCCTGCTGCAGCCCAGTCAAATGCAGTTGCATTGACTTATTTTAAAAAGGCAATAACACCTGTTGTTACCTCCTGCTTTGCAATTTTTTATTACAAGACACATATTCGATATTCGATTCGATATTCGAAGCCCGTTTTTTGTCTTATTCATATTCGATTCGTATTTGAAAATTTCAATATTGGCACACCCCTAGTCACTCGTCCAAACCGAGCTGCAGCTTCTTCTATTCCGTCGCAGGTTCCATTGCCGCTGCAAACCATGCGGCCCACCTACGCAGAAATAGCTGCACCAACAATTACGGCCAACTACCGTGCGGGCGGCATGCCATATGTCCAACCGTTTGGTCACTCTCAGCCACGCATGCAGTCTGCTCGCCAACTGATCAATATCCGCCCTGTATGCTAATATTGTGGAATACCGGGTCATGTTTTCCGCGTGGGGTGTCGTCGCCAAGCCGACGAGTCGTCTGCAAGCTTCAGACAAACGGCTGCTGGGAGCTCTGCCCTTCACTACCAGGCTTCTGGGTACGGCCGATCGCCATCCCCAGCGTCAAGGTTCCCTGGGAGTTCACCAAGCCTACCACGTCGACAGTCGCCTTCACCACAGCGCCCGCGATCAACATCGCCTATGCTACGAGCAGAGCCCACTCCTCGAGCACAAGGGGGAAACTTGTAACCGCAGCTTCTGAGGCACCAGCTGCGACCTCATCACACCGTTCACGTCCTCGTACATCCCAATCGAACATCGTCAGTGTTCAAATTTAAGGTCAAAATGTCCAAGCTTTAGTTGAAACGGGTGCTGCGATTTCAGTCATGCATTTGGATATTTGTCGTCGGCTCAAGAAAGTCGTCACACCGTATCAAGGTAAAGTCAGAACTGCAGGATCCCACGTAATTAAACCCATTGGGGTTTGCACCGCTCGTATTTTTTTACAGTTTGCGTTGTACTTAGTTCAGTTTATTGTACTCTCATCATGCACGCATGACATTATTCTCGGCTGGAATTTTCTTTCTACTACTGATGCAATTATTTTTTGCGGGAGCGCGCAGCTTTCTTTTCACAAACTGCCTGGACCCGTGGAAAATGCCTCTATCCAAGACAACAAACCCCGCTCACTACAAAAAATTATAATTACGCCTCATAGTTCATCGTTAGTTCCCTCTACGTGCTCTTCACTGCCACCAGAAAACTATTCCATCGCGCCCACAGTTAACTTATTGACAAAAAAAAAAGTTTGCTGGTTCCCTATGGTCTCGCCGATAGTGGCCTCTTGCCAACGTTTATCTTGGTAATTAACGTTACGTCAAAGGCTGTACTGATCCCGGAGCAGGCCGTTCTGGCCACCGTCACATTAGCGGCTGACATTAATACAGTTTCCCTTGACGAACCGCTTACTATCCAGACAAACGCACTCTCAACAAATTATTCCAAAGAAAATGAGTCCGGGCGGCTTTCCTCCACCATTGATAGGAATCTTACCGATCTTCAAAGGCAAAAAATGATAACTCTCCTAGACTTGTACAAAAACGTTTTTGACTTACATAAAACACCTTTGGGTGCCGTTTCAACCGGTCAACATTCCATCGACACGTAAGGCCAAGTTCCTATTCGTCAACGACCCTAAAGGGTTTCAATGAAAGAAAGGTAACTCCTAACACAACAAGTCGCAGAGATACTACAACGAGGAGTAATCAGAGAGTCTTGAAGTCCTTGGTCCTATCCTCTTGTCCTAGTAAAGAAAGACAAGGCAGCATTCGCTTTTGTGTGGATTACCGACGACTCAACAAGACAACCACCAAAGATGTATATCCATTGCCTCGTATTGACGATGCCCTCGACTGCTTTCAGGGCGCTGATTTTTTTACCTCCCTGGATTTACAATCCGGATATTGGCAAGTTCTAATGAAAGAAACCGATAAACCTAAAACTGCCTTTATCACACCAGATAGTCTCTATGAATTTAACGTGATGCCTTTTGGAGTTCGTAATGCTCCGGCCGCGCTTGAAAGGCTGATGGATACTCTTCCCCGAGGTCTGTAGTGGCAAATCTGCCTTTGCTATCTACACGACATTGTCATTTTTGCACCGACGTTTAAAACACATCTCGAACGTGGGGCCACTGTTCTATCGTGTATTGCAAGCGCCAATTCGAAACTGCAAAACCAAGAGGTGCCATTTTGCGACGAAAGAAATTTGAGTCCTCGGACATGTAGTATCAAAGAAAGGCGTCCGACCCGGTCCTGACGAAATTCGAGCAGTCGCAGAATGTCCTATCCAAATTACAGCTAAACAACATCGCAGCTTTTTGGGTCTTTGCTCCTATTTTCGGCAATTTGTCCAAGGATTCGCAACGATCGCCGCCCCCTTACACGCCTTACATGATACAACCAAGCCTTTTCATTGGTCTCCAGAATGCCAGTCTGCCTTCGATCAGCTAACTGCTCTCCTGACGGGTAATCCGATGTTATGCCAATTTGACCCCTCACTTCCTACAGAGATCCATATAGACACCACCGGGAATGGACTAGGCGCAGTCCTAATACAACGCGACCACCCCGACCCGAGAGAGTTGTGGCATACGCCAGTCACACCCTGACAAAGTGTGAACGCAATTACTCTACAACCGAAAAAGAATGCTTGGATATTATCTGGGCTATTTCTAAGTTTCGACCATACCTGTACGGACGCCATTTTAGTGTCATCACAGACCACCACGCTCTCTGTTGGTTAACGTCGATGAAAGACATCTCGGGTCGTTTGGGACTTTGGGCTCTTCGCCTTCAAGAGTACAACTTCTCCGTCACTTATTGGTCCGGACGCAAGCATCCGGATGCTGACGGCCTCTCACGTTGCCCCTTGCCAACGATTGCTCCTGACGGGGACGAAGATCTGATTACACTCGCTGCCCTCTCTCTGGATGCTGTGGCACAAAACCAGCTCCAAGACCCCTACACCCAGACCCTGGTGCAACATATTACAGGCCTTGCTACCTCCAACAACCGCAGCTTCTGCAAACGAGCACGGCATTTTTCTCTCCGAGATGGCCTCTTGTTCCATCGTAACTATTCAGCAGACGGTCAGCGATAGTTGTTAGTAGTGCCATCGCAGCTTCGCTCCGAGCTGCTACAGTGCCTCCATAACGAACCAACGTCGGGACATCTCGAGGTCTTGAAGACTTATAATCGTTCACGTGTCCGATATTACTGGCCCGGCATGTGTCGCTTTGTGCAAAAATATGCAGCTTCTGCTTATTGTGCCAACAAAGAAAAAAATCCACCTCAGAGTCCGCCGAGTTTGCTCCAACCCATACCTTGTCTCGACAAGCCATTCGAACGAGTCGGAATTGATCTGTATGGCCCTCTACCAAAATCATCTAAGGGAAACCGTTGGGGGGTCGTCGCCATTGACCATCTGACTCGATACGCCGACACTGCTGCCCTGCCCACCGCAGGTTCTCATGAAGTTTCATGCTTTCTCTTAAACAATATTATACTGTGTCACGGCTCGCCTCATGAACTACTCAGTGATCGAGGAACAGTTTCTTTATCACAACTCGTGGAAGACATTTTGAGAGAATACAATGTTATTAATCTTTGCACGTCTTTTTATCATCCCCAAACAGATAGACTTACGGAGCGTCTTAATCGTGCCCTTTCTGACATGCTTCCACTGTATGTATCTCAGGACCAAGATAACTGGGATAGAATTCTCCCATACATTACTTTCGCTTATAACACCGCTACACAAGCTACGACAGGCTTCTCACCTTTCATGCTCACGTATAACCGCGAAGTATTATGTACGCTCGATACTAGCTCACACTATCGGCCAGATATCACGGAGCACATAGCTTTTGATGGAGCAACCAGCCAAGCTGAAGAATGTCGTCAGTTAGCCCGTTGTCGCACATCTGAGCACCAGAACGTCAAAAAGAGTCGCTACGACGCCCGTCACCGCTCTGTCACCTACAACGACGTTGATTTAGTGTGGATATGGACGCCCATCAAGAAGCCTGGACTATCATCAAAGCTTCTTCGACGATATCATGGCCCATACAAAGTGCTGACAGCTACCTCGCCGTTCAACTACCGCGTCGAACCCGTTCTCCTCCCCACCGATCGCCGCCGTCACCATCAAGAGACCGTTCATGTGTCACAAATGAAACCGTATGTACCACCCGACCTGACCGCCCCCCTCTACAATTCCTGCTGCCAGGATGGCAGCCCCCTAACCGTGGGGCAAATGTAGCGAAGAAGACGACAAGAGTGGAGACCAGAAAAAAGGACGACAATCGCGCGCGTCCTTTTTAAAATCTGACTCATATCAGTGCCGGCAAAAACAAGCCACTTAAGTTACACCCCTTTTCTTCTCTCGCTATTCTTCTTCGTTTGAATATATATATATATATATACATATATATACACAACCGTGACTTTGTTTTGTACTAAATATCCCTTTGGCGGCTGAGTTTTTTTTTTTACTTTTTTTTTTTTTTAAATATATTTTTCAGTGGTCGGATTTTGTTTTCAATAGGATAGTATAAAGAAAGGGTCAATTCACAGGTTTCATTTTTTAATTATCTAGCGGGAGCATGTACGCTGCTCGTAACCTGTAATTCGCACAAATTACGGGTCACAGAAATTGAGCTTTTTGATTCTGGAATATTTAAACTAATTTTCAGAAGTAGTAGATATCATAAATTGCTGTTCCTCTTTGCGGAGCTTCAAAAAGAAAATAAAGGAGTACATTTTTACGCTCTCGGGTTAAATATTGGGTCACTGTTTCATGCTCTCCAGACTCAGATGAATACTATTTAATGCATTCATTTATGAGCTGATTTAAGGCAAACCATCCCAGCTTGTGTTTGGTTTGTGTTTAGTTTGTGTTTAATTTGTGTCAAAACAGTCTCTGTGAAAATATTTTCAGCTTGAATTTTATATGTATGACATCAACTCTGCTGCTGCGACTGCTGTAGCGCCGGAAAGGGGAATGGAGCCTCGTCAGGTAGCTTCGGCAACCTTTTGCTCCTCCCTCCCCGACATTTCATATGTCAAATAAACTTCAATTCAATTCAATTCAGGTTTAAAAGCATCATATGGAAATATTGAAGCCGTAAAGCTTCTTTCTTCCATTCGAATTTATTTGACCCGATCGCTTCCGCGACATTCCGGGCTGCTTCGGATTGCAACCATAGAAAACTTCTCCATCGGGTAGTAAGCACTCATCCTCTGAATTTTTTTCTGAGAAACGCCAAAAGTCTGTACCGGAAGAGTCTGCACTTCAAAAATTACCAGTACCGCCAGAGTAGCCAACATGCGACGCGACCATTTCGAGCGTATCCCTTGCGCCGAGCGTGAAATTGTGAAACTATAAATATCCCGAAAAAAACACAGAACACCGTGCTAACAAAACGTTCATAGTTCGCCAAAGTCCAAAACAACCAGCGACATCTTCTGTGGTGCGCGCAGTTTTGCGTTTGGGCGGGCACTACCAAGTGCGTAATCGCCGCCATAGATTTGTACGGCAACGATCGCGTCAAAGGTATTCGCGGCTCCAGCGAACTATAGCGGGCGCGCTGGTCAGGCAAAATGGCGGACGAAAGCAAATCGTTTTCGTCGTTCAGCACGCGGACCACCATAAATATTTTGCACTGCAGTGTAAACTCGGAGTTAGATATGTAAGCAAAGCGATTCTTCAACGATAGTAACCTTCTTCTAGTCAGTGCGTACAAATGGCACGGCGGAAGCATAAAAATAATTACTGAAAACGATGTTTGTTTCCATGCTGCCTATACGAGAACCAAGCAGCGATAGCAGACGACAGAGTCGAAACGACCTCCTCTCTGAGCTTCTCGGCGTTGCCGCTACGCGGCGTCGATTTCGCTGGAGTCGCCAATATGCATCAAAAACGGTAGAGACCCAGGACAAAAGATATCGTCATTCTTCTATGTAAAGCGCCGGTATTATAAGCATGCCGCATCCTTAAACTGAGAAAATGTAGTGGACCGCATCTATACTCCGTTTCACTTTATACGTCCGACAGTAGCGGATGCTACGAGCCATCCGAGCCAGTCCAAAACCGTGTGAGTGTCACGTGACCTTGGAGAGGCGGCACAGCGACGCGAGGAAAGCGTATCACGAGCTATGTCAACAGAGCGGGATTGGACAGGATAGCTAGAAGACGCGTTCCAGGCACCAACGAGAGCGGTCGACTTCTCCGGGCTCCTCAAACCCCGGAGGAGAACGTGACCCTGGTATAAACACCGCCTCGCTTCGTTGGACCGCCGCCGCCCGTCCGCCGAGAGATCGGCTCGCTCGAGTCTCGTTCTACGAGCTGCGCGCCCCTTCCTGTGGACGGGCCTTCCGAACTGAATGGAGAGCGCTACCACGAAACCCCCGCGCACGCAGGTTGGTGATGATGATGAAACCGAAGAAGCAGGCGCGACCCATCCCGGTGAAAACCTCGGCCTGAGCGACGGCACCACACCTCCCAAAAGCGATGACCCTCGACATCAACAGGAAAGAAAAGATCAATTTTCCTGGACGGATGTGGTCAGCCGACGAGCCCGAAAGCGACAACTCCAACTAGAGAGAGAGAAAGCATCAGCAGCTGAGATTAACAACTACACCGTAGCCGACAAGATGACGGCAGCTGGGAATCGCCCGACGGGCAACATGGAGCCAACCGGGGATACTTGTCAAGGAACAGGTGGCTCCGGTGTCCTCTGCAACCAAGAAAACAGAAGCCGATGCAAGCAAACGCCGGCCCTGCGCCAGAAGAGGCTGCCACCACTCCCAGTTGACGACTACAAAGTGGTCATCCGGCCAAGAGATGGACTCAATTTTAGTGCCTGGACAACAGATAAGATCACGCAAGCCATCAACGCGATGGCCCAACCGTCCGCCGCCGAGATGGCCCAAGCCACCATAAGGATCCGCCGAGATCAGAATCTGGTCGTCGTGAGTACCCTCAACATGGAATCCTCTACCCGTGTACAACAGATCTCAGCACTCACTGTTGGCACCAAGCAGTACGAAGTTACGGCGTACCTGGCAGTCCCCGACAACTCGTGCAGGGGCGTCATCTCTGGTGTCGAAACACGGCCTACAGCCGAGGAACTGACTGAAAACCTACGCGCCACCGGGATCAACATCCTCTATGCCTGAATGATGGGACAAACCAACACCGCTGTCATCACCTTCGAAGGCATCAGGGTACCGCGCTTCGTGTATCTATCGGGCGGGGAATACCCCTGCCGACCGTACCAGCCGAGGCAGCAAGTGTGCGGCGTGTGCCTAGGCCTAGGACACCGCACCGATGTCTGCCCACAACCAGAACAGAGCCGATGCACTACGTGCGGCGCGCCCGGCGGAGCCATGGAAGACCATGAATGCACCGCCCACTGCGTTAACTGCGGAGGCGAACACCCGGCAACCGACCCTCGCTGCCCAGCCCGCCAAAGGGCCCCCTATAACAAGGAACACGTCGCACGGTATCTGCGGGAGAAAGAACAACAACGAACTCCACCGTCGCCGCCCCCACCGCTACCATACAATGCCTTGGCGAGCCACCACTGGCCGGAACTACCAAGCTACAACCGCGTGAACCCCGACACCACCATCCCCACTAGCGTGGAGAAGAAGGAATATGATCGCAGCAGCTCAGGTCCTCCCCCGGGACAGCCAAGCCACACCAAAAGGAACACAACGCCAGAAAGAAACGGCTACAGACGCAACCCAAGCGACAATGCCAACAAGGCCAAAACCCAGTCCTCGAGCAGATCGCGGAGCCAACAGAAAGAGCGTGAACAGCAACGACGGCCGGACCAGCAAAACCAACCAGAGATCAACACCCCGGAGCCTGGACACAAGGGCGCAAATGTGAGCTGGGCAGCGTGGCCTCCTAACCCTTCTCACTCCCCCTGTCCCGCATGCCTCTCTTCCTTGCAATACATATTCTACTGCGCGTACTTGTGCAAACTCCATATCCTTTCAATGTTGGATCTACAACTAAGCTACGCTGCAGCGAGTTTTGAATTAGAAAACGCTGTCAAAGTATGAAAGTTACTGCACCCTAATAACGTCGTGTGCAATGTGTTTTTAATTGGACGTTATTAGTTGGAGCGACGTAATTGGACGTTTAAAATTCGTTGTTGCTTCGTTCCACGCTGTCCGTCAAAAGGGGGAAAAAAAATAAAAGAATACTCAGAATGACATATTTAGCAGTGACAGGATCCTTACCCTCCGGCTGGCTTGGAGGTAACGACGATGACGACATGACGTATTTTAGGCCTCATGCAATCTTTGCCCGTTTCTTTCGAAACAAAAGCGGTTAAGGCGAAACATGTTCAATTTCACAGTTGTAACCGAATCCAGGAGTCCAAATACTATATTAGACGTCTTCTAACTCCGTTTTTGTTCAATTTTTTTAATTTGATTTGAAGTGGTTTAGCTTTTTTTTTTTTTGGTGTTAGACCTATATAATGGCTATGTGCTGCAGTTGTAAAGTGCAGTTTCTTTTACGCAGAAAGAGGGAGCGATAGAAAAAAAAAGAATGGGGGAGAGGGTTAAGGATTCGAATTTATGTACTGAGTCAGCGTAACTTTTGGCGTTTGTACAATGTTTCCTTTGACACAAAATGAAAGGTTTTGTTAAACATTCTTCCTAGAGCGTGAAGTAGCGGGTGACTGTATAAATCAATGTCGTGTCTTGCTGTCTCGCTATCTATTATTCCTTTACTCCTTGTTTAAAGAGTAGTGCTTCTTGAGATAATACTTATCAAGAACAGTCCATACGCGAAGAAAAATATTTCTGCTATCATTTGAGACTAAGTGATAGAATGTTTGCGACACTAATTAGAAGCATCTCTTGTAATGCGAACTAAGAACTTTTGTTGTCAAGCCACTGCGAATAAATTAATAGTACCCATCAATTCTATCCCGACCAATGGGTACGCTAGGACACAGATAAACCTCGCGGCTTCCGTACTGTATAATATAACAAAGCAACGATCGTTTATGCATTTACCCCGCCTTTCGACGTGTGTTCAGCGCTGTAACGACATCGACGAGATGAAGATAATTTGTACCGTGAAGCCAGTGAGACCGTAAGAGCACCAATAAATATGCAGATTGTTATCCCGACAGTCTGGTGCTCCGAAGCAATAAGAGTGCAGCATCGGGACACAACTGCATCCGACGCTAATTTGAGATATGTATGATGTACATGTAAGAACAATAATGCATTAGGATTTACCAGAGTGTTTATTTACTGTTTGAAACGATGGAATTCGACTGCTGTATATTATACTAATTATTTCCCTTAAACTTTCAGACACTGTGTTCCACGTGGAGGATAAGTGTAGCTTTCTAAATTACCCAAAGCATGGAGACGAACCAAACGAATTATTTGGCAACCTTAGATTTTTTTTTCCTGGAGATTTAACATGTTAGGAAACGCAAGTTCTCGAGTTTGTCTTTGCTATCTGCAAATAAGCCCTCCTACGAAAGGAACGTTATATTTATTGAGTTACTATGAGAGCAGGTCGTTCATTTTCGTTGATTGTAGTGAAAAGGTCCTGCGGCTATTGAGGGCCTAAAAATATTAATCAAATCATCATAAAAAAAAGGACCGTTAACAAGCTTGGTTAAAGGCTTAAGTTGAGCTAGTTATACATGTTGGTGATGGGTGAGCTTGAACTTACAGAAACGGAAGTACAAAGGACGGGGCAAGACAAAACAGCCGAATAACAACTCTGCCGTAGTGCCCGTCTTCTTCGTACGCGTAATCGTCTTCTTCAGACTTGTAGGTGGAGCCGTTGACAGTAAATGTTATAATTTATTCGTACAAATATCATTTAGAGCAAATAGTTATTTCTGTGCTGATGTGAACAGCCTCCAAAGGAGATGATTACACATACAAAGAAGTTTACTAAAGCAAGGTTGTCAGGCGGCTGTTTCGTCTTGTCCCGTTCTTTCCCCGTCTGTTTGTGTAAGTTCAAGCTGACCCAGCACCAACTTCAACAAGCCCTGCAATGTATACGGGTCCCTACCGATACCACCTTGAAGAGTCAAGACCTGGGAATGTCTTCCTCTCTCTCGACGCCCGGAGACGAGCGTCGTTCGACGCGTTGATTGGACACGAAGCCCCGCAGAGAGCTGACGCAGCACTCGTAACCAATCTGCGTCTTCGCTCGATCTCGCTGTGATGACGTCACACTTCTGCTGCACAGGCTTTGATCGAGCTGTAGGTGGTGTCATCCCTACACTCAAAAATGTCTAGAGCGTTTACTTTCTTGCAAAACACTCGGGAGAGCAAATCGCTGCAATGGAGGGAGCTCGGTGAATAACGAGGTTGACCATATGTCATTTAAACAACAAATATTTATTGCCAATTGCTAGGCAATGATGTTGCATACTTGGACCGATCTAGCATCACAAACGTTTAGCGATACTCTGAGTTTCTGAGACGCCAGACGCCTACGTTCACGGCGCTCTTCATCGAATAGTTGTAACATGCGCACGCTAATCGGGGCTGAAATACCTGGCGGTCTTCAGAGCCTTCCATACGCTCGATCTCGTTTCTCTCAGTAAGCACAGGTGGTCGAGCTCCTCCTCGGCTCCCGCTCTGGTCGCATGACCTCCCCATTAACCAATCAGCGTAGAGCAACTCACCCCTCCTCTCCCACCCGTCAATCAATCAGCGTAGGGCCTCGCGGCCACGCTTTCATCAAGGCTTCACGAAATGTCAAACACCGAACCAGAAAATGTTTCACATAATAAATAAATAAACTTGCTGTGCTATGTCACTGTGACGGCGCAGAACGTTTTCTCGTCATTCGCTGAACTGCAGAGTGTGGCGATTGGCTGTTCCAAGTACTTTGCGGGAAAGCAGACTCTCCAGGCTCATGAAAGCGTAAGTTTCGAGACCAACTCGATGGTCTCTTTGCTCTAACAAACAAGTTAACTTTTGTCATTCGAAGCAATCAATCCGGCTGCCACGTTTTTTCCCTTTCTTTTTGTTGTTTTCTAGAGAGCACATTTACTCTGACTAGACGAACCTTTAAATAAATATTTAAGGGGAATATTTGTGTACAGGTGTTTACGTTAACGCTGGGCGTCAATTGAAAATGTCATCACGATTAATCGTCATCCTTTAATAGATAAATTAATCGATTGATCGGTTTCATTCATTCATATGCACATTTGGGAAAAAATGGTTAAATTATAAGTTTTGCCTTTGGTGAATATGTAATAAACGGCGCAGCAAAAGATCTGAGTTTAAATCAACCAGTGTGGTTAACAACCAACAAAAGACACCCACACTCACAAAATACTATTTTAGCTGCAGAGGCAAAGAGGTTCGTTGATATACTCCGACAATAACGAACTCCTTGGATTGTTCAGAATAGTCAATGCTGCGCTTAACGGACACTCGCACGGTGTTGAATTGACTGGGAATCGTTTAACTTTCTCGACTTGTTTCGAGTTACAAATCTCGCAACTACAGTTTACTATAGGTCAAAATGTCACCTGAAGTTGGCCTTCGTACAGGTATATTCATGTACATCTGCGTCGTAAAAGAGTTTAACTTTTACTTTTTTTTTTGGTCTGTAACAATATAACCAATAAACCGTTAAAAAAAAAATTGATCGCGATTATGGCATTAACTGATTAAAATGCAGGTTTATCGATGAAGTGCCCAGACCTACTTTATGCATTTAAATGGCAGTTCGTGGCATCGTGAAAGGGGGGACAAAAAAGTGAGGGGGGTTGTGATTTGAAATTTCATGTTCTTGAATTTTATTAACGAAATCATGCTTAAACTAGAGTCCAGTTCGTGCATATTGAACATGACGGTAAAAAGTAAGACGTGGAAAAAGAAATAAACAAAAAACTCAGAAAACATAAAAAAAGTTGGAAAGTTGACCTCTCCCTGTTCCTTTTTGAGTTGTAAAACGGATTTACACTTTCGTCTGTGGCAATGACAACTCTGGAAAGGGTGCATAAAGCATGGGAGGAATACATTTTGTTGCTTAGTCTGAGATGTCTGTCTCACTTTTGTTTTGGTTTTTTACTGTTGTAACTTTTTTCCACCCCAGTTTACAATCCTGTTTAAGGAGTTAGTTTGATATTAATAAATTCATCAGAGAGCGGTAGTATAAAATAGAGTGACTGAAATAACCAGGCTCGATCTAAAATGGACCTTAAAAATCGGCGTCCGTATGTAGCAACCTAATTTTTTTTTTTTTGTCAAATGTGTATTTCCCAGGTCGGTTTTACCCTTGTAAAATTTCAAAGCGTAGCTCCGTTTCTGATAAAAATAAGGCCAAAGAACTTGTCAGCATAAACGGCGGATCACAACACAGACCACCGAGTCGATTGGCGGGTCGCGTTTGGCGCACGTATTGATAGATGGCGTCGGAGCAGCGTCGGAACGTGTCCCGGGCCAGAGAAAGAAAGCAGAGTACACGAAGACCTAATCTGTCGGCAGCAAGAGCGCCGTCGTTATGAAAACCGCGTTTTATTTTTTACTGCAAGTTTTGCTCTCATTGTCCGAATTTAGTTTTAAACCAAAGGTACATAACATAAAAGATTGTGTTAATTTTAATAGACGACGGTCGTCGCGACCAGTCATCTTGATAAAGATGCGCCATCCGTTTTTGTATGCGCCAAACGCGACCCACCACTCGACTCGGTCGTCTGCGTCGCCCTCCGCCGTTGACCCTGGCAATTTTTTGGCCCTATGTTTTACAAAAAGGTTCGTAATTTTACGAGATAAAACCGACCTGTAAAATACGGGCGGCGGAGAAAAGCTCACCGGAGAAAAGCTCCCCGGAGATAAACACACCGGAGAAAAGCTCACCGCAAAACTGGCAGATACGGAGAAAAGCTCACCGGCCTTTCAGCGGATGCGGAGAAAAGCTCACCGATCTTTTTTTTTTTTTTTTAACTTAGCGGATTTTGCGACAAACGTTGAAATTTAACATAATTCGCATTCGTCACTTCATTAAAAATATGTCCACGTTTTTGCAATATTCTTGAAGTTCATTGGGCATATTTATTAATTCATCAGAAATTTGTAATCACCCATTCTCTATATTAAAGAAGCCGCAAGTATAAAATCAGAAGATCGCACACCGGTAAACAAGACAACAATTTATTGACAACTGACAGTGTGCCGTCGGTAGCTCTGTCAAGTAAAGAGGTTTGTTCTTCGCGAGCTAATATGAATAGCAGTGTGTGAACAGTTTCAGTTTCAAAGATTGTGTAGTGCCTAATAGATAAGTAGGTGTTTGTTGATGTAATCAGTGTCGGCTACGCTGTTTTCTTTCTGTTCATTTCACTAACAAAACTTTAGTTGCGAGAACAAATTCGTCCTGTCGTCTTTGTTGTTTTTACTCCGTCGTCGTCGTTTGTGCAGTTTTCATCATGTATAACGTTTACCAACTCGCCCTAGTCGCTACCTCACAGAAGACTACTTATATAGGTCACGAGTAACAACTCTGCTAGTTTGCAGCTCTGAAGGTCATGGGTGGACCGCCGTAGAAAGGCACTATCACACAAAGGCAACCTGTGGAAACAACAGCACGGACGGCTAGTATACCTGCTTCTCCGTGAAAGAAAAAAGTTTTGATACCCTACTGACTGTTTTGCCCTATTTTCAAAGGTTAACCAAAGCTTTAAAGAGAATTTCAGGCACCGCGTTGTTGCGCATGCACTTTCGGATTTGCGGCATTTACAGTTTTGATTTTTATGTTTTAGGCAGACATTATTAATTTTTTGAACTTCTTGCTGTTCTTCAAGTTCATAAAGTTTTGAATTGGGCTTTCGTTGCCTACAGAGTAAGCCACAGAAAACACTCCCCCGCAATTATTAATTTGGGAGCAATATACCCAATAAGCCTAACAAATATTACAAAAAAGGACATTTTCTTTTTTACAAAGCTGACGAATTTTAACGATAATAATTGATATATGTTACGCATGATCCAACAGCTTCCGTATAAAAAGAAGAAAAATCGGTGAGCTTTTCTCCGCCTCCGGCGGTTTTGCGGTGAGTTTTTCTTCTGTGAGCTTATCTCCTGTGAGCTTTTCTCCGGGATTCGTAAATATCCTCTAAAGAAAAATTCAGACTGCTACATGCAGGCGCCTGTTTTTACGGCCCATTATAGATCGAGTCTGGTTATTTCGGTCACCCTATAATTAATTTCCCAGCTCTAGCTGAAATAATGTCCTTCGAGTGCATCGCGGGGAAGTGTACATCCAGAAACACCTTAGAGACTTTTTTTATACACTCTGACGGACTGAAAGGATTCCAGAGCGGAAGCTATTGTGACTGCAAAAGTAATACACTCAAAGCATGTGCAATATTGTGAGGCAGTGTGTGCGTCATTTTATTTATTTTCGATCAAAAAACATGGCCATGAATCAAACTCTTCGGATAACACGGCAGTATGTATTCGAAGATGCAGGACGTGGATTCTTTTAAACTTTTCGCTCCATAATTCGTTTCGCGGCATTCTTATTAATTTACCAGCTCCTGCTTAAATAATGCCGTCCGTGTGCTTTGTCGTGAAGTAAACACCCAGAAACATCTCAGAGTATAAAGATTGTTTTCGGTGCATTCTGAAGGACGGAATATCTTCCAGAGCGGAAGCTATCTGTCTGACTGCGATAGCAAAACCCTCAGAAGCACGCGCAATGTTGTGAAACAGTATTTGCGTGTTTTTTTTTTTTTGTTTTTTTTTCAATTTTCAGTCGACAAACGATTGAATCTAAACAATAACGCATCAGTTCTTCCGAACAGATTTGTTTTTGTTTCTTTCGTAACGTTCTGTCGAGTGCGTGAGCTAACAATTCAGAAAAGAGCGACACATTTGGTATGCGTCTCGACGTCGCTTCAAAAACGTGACACGGATAAAACTGAATATCCGAAGACTACATGAGGGATAGCACAATTATTAGGCCATAACTATAACTGGTCTGCCAACAAGAAAATATGCGCAGAGTTTGAAAGACAAAAACAAGTATATAAAACAGCGAAAATGATAAAGAATAACAGAGAAAAATATGAGGTTTGGCAGTATTTAGCACCATGACAGAAATAAACAAAAACGCAAAATCCGAGTTACACAATACCTGTAAAAATAAATTGAGCTAAAAAAAATACAACGGGTTTACACGTACGGGTTATTTGCCCGCATTAAAATTCATTACAGATACTCGCTTAAATTTGTACAAATGAAAAGGGTACACGGCAAATATGTATGATAAACTGCGAATTAGTGCATATTAGCGAGCGCAAAGCACGCAATATTAATGGCAGTTCTAGGGAAAACTAGTTAGAATTAAAACATGTGTTATGAATATTAATCAACACAACAACGAAACCAACGAGCAAAAACAAAAAGAACATAAACAATAAGAAAGACGTTACACAATCCGCCTCAACAACAGCAACAACCGCACTCGGTCATGGTACACATCACATTATGCTTTTGGCGTCAGAACAAAATGGCGGCGCTAATGTCAAATGCAACAACGTGGAGAGGGTCCTTCAAGAAACGTGTTACCGCGCATGTGTGTTTGCATACCGATTCAATGAACTGACGCGGTCGCTTTCGAAACAATGAAATGCTTGATAGTTTGGAGAAAATTAAACTCTCGGCGTCTTGAATCCTTGGTCGTTCTTACTGGTGGAGACTGGAGTCTTTCACGTGGTCACCGGCGACGGCGAATTCAGACGTGGAGAAACACGACCTTTGCGGAAACTCGCAGTTTTCCCAGCCGGGCAGCCGCCTCCGTCTTCTAGGGGAATGCGGAAGCAGAGGCAAAAAAAGAAATATAT
>JABSTQ010001083.1:0-19737 GCA_013358835.2 Ixodes persulcatus | reverse complement strand
GTCTGCCAGCGCTGCATTCACCAGAAAAGGGGTTCCACATCGATTTCAGTTCAGCTCGTCCACGGCAGTCGCCAAACCCCGAAGGAGAGGATTTATTCGGACAGAATGTCACTAAAGCAATGCAGCTTCTTTAGTGGTCAGGATAGACTCTCTTCTGTCTGTTTTGTTATATTGTCACGGATGCTTGCTCCAGTCCTATTTGTATCAATATTTACTATTCTGGAAAGTTTCAGGCCATGCTCAGCTGTCATTGTATGGAGGTGCTGCGCACTTTAACCATAGCCCTTCACTCTCTGTGGACCCTGGCGGCTCCTCAGCCGAGTTGCCCGATAAACAAGACACGGGTGGCGCATTATCCCGCGTCTTAAACCCGCGGCGAGCCGTGAACCAAGTCCTATCCCGAGCCCGGCAGAAAAACCGCAAGACGAGCGAGTACCACAAGGACGAACCTCGGAAATACACCACGAAGAACTTGAATTCTAAGCCAGTCGCTGCTACCAGCAAGAACCACCGGAATTAGGTCTTTTGCCAAAAAAACCGAAGCTGACTAAGCCAACAATGACAAACCTGTAGCAGCAAACCGCGTCCGTTCCCACCATCGTTTGCATGCCCGTCGCACCTCGCGCTCTGATGCCCTTTCACGCAAGGTGCATAAGACGTCGAGGGCTGGATTGAACAATATGACCGTGTCGCCCACCACAGTGGGTAGATGGACAACCAGCTCCTGCAGAACCTATACTTCTCGTGGAAGAAACTGGCAGGCACTGGTTTAAGAACCCCGAATCCTCCTTAACGTCGTGGGAAGTTTGCAAGATCGAGCTGAAGTGCACGTTCATCAGCCAGCATTGACGAGAGAGAGCCGAATTCCTGATACTGTCCAGGACACGGCCCCAACGAGAGCGTCACCACCTTCGTGGAGGATATTTTGCGCCTGATCGAGCACCCACGCCAACCCTGATGCTACAGAAGACAAGAAGCTAAGAATCCCATGTCCCTCATGTGAGGGACAACACCTTCGGCAGCCTTGTCCGCAACCCCACGACAACAGTCGAAAGGTTCATATCAATGAGGCTTCCAACATTGAATGTACACTGCAGGCCCGAGCCTGTCACTATCAACAACTCCCCAGCGTCTCGACACTCGAGTCGTCCAGCTGCACTTTCGACGCCAGCCTGCCAGGCATCCGTGACATCATCCACAACGGTGTCCGGGAGGAGATAAGGAACGCTAGTTCCTGCCTTCAGTTGCCCGACTTTTATTTTGATTGCCGAGATTGTTTCAGAAGAAGTTCGACAGGCATTTCAACTGGAGACTTTTTCGAGCGAAGCGGCATCCGACGAACCGAGGGCGACTTATGCCACAAAGTCACAACGACCACCACCGGCTACCTGTTACTATTCAATGCCAATTCAACGAGACACCCCAACGCCGAAGCATTCCCGAGATCGGGAAGAACCAGTGTAGGTCCGCACTGAACAAAGTACACCGTGGAAAACGGAGGTGCTGCGAACGGCCGACCGAAAGCCACTCTGCTACCACTGCATGAGGCCGACCATGTGTACTGGAGGTGCCCGTACCAATGAATTGGCCTGCAAGGGTTCGTGCCGAACGACACTCGACCACGTCTCGACGAGCGTCCGCGGAAGATTGAGGATTATCTTCGGCGGTCTTTGTCCCTGGTGCCGACATTACCCCGAAGCTCGTGATCCACTTCATCTGGACGGGAGGTAAGCACGACAAAGCAGGTGAGCGGCAATGCAAGGACAGTTGATCTGGTGTCTGTTGTCGCCCAAGGACAATACCTAATAATTTGCTGACACTAATTATCTGTGTCCCACGCCACGAAGCACACAATTTCCAACTTTGAGGGAGAATGCCGCTGAGTGACTTGAAGAAATAGAATGGTTGGTTGCTCTCAAAAGTGGACTGCAAGCATCACCAGACTTCACTTTGCCACACGAGACTTACACAAGTTGCAGTGGTCGCGGGAATGCAGAATAAATCGCCCTTACGAAATGGAAGTGAAATGGCTTGGATAGCAAACAAACATTGTTGCCAGCTATCAAGTCAACGGTACAGCAAAAGGCACAGCCACATAACCAAAACATGCCCGAGCTTGCTGCATTTATGCAGAAAACTACCAGGAAAATTTAGACGGCATCAGTCGGTCAAAGTTGCTATTCGACCAAACTGAACACCGACGTGCCAGGAGCGTTATCCGACAACAAGGTCCACAGGTACTACGACTGAACGCCTGACAGGAGACTGTCGCAGAAAGAACTCGTTATGCAACCATTTACTAAGAATCAATAATTATGTAATCAAAAGGAAATAAACATATTTGATACACTAACCAGATAAACATATTTCCGCTTGCCTTTACGCCTTGAGAGTCTATACACCAAGAATTGTGTTCACTGCACGTGCAGGTCCTTTTGAAGAGACTCGCATCTCTGACCCTTCAATATTAATTAATGGGACATACCAGACTGGCAGACTTGTTGCATGGGGCTGCACTCGTTCCACTTCTCCTGAGCATGTGGCGCATCCGAAAACCAACTCCGGTGATGTGAAAATGTTATTTTATTAATTTATTCCCTCCAGGGGCCTTCGTAGGCATTGCAGAGAGGATACTTAAAACTACGCAGATGATAATAACATTAAAGCACACTGCTGTAACTTGTTAATTGCAAAAACAAACACACCTCTGAACATATAGTTTAATAGTATGTGTTGATGCATTGTTATATAGCAGGACCCTTCCTATACGTATGACACAACAGACCTTTGCAGAACCCCATCAAGCAACACAACTGTCACCATTTTTTTCGGCGTAAAGGACACAAATGGACCCCAGTTCACGTCGAATGCTAATGCAGCATTTGAGTCCAATAGGCGCTGAGCCGAGTTCACAGTGATGGCGGACATAACATTCTTGTCGAACAAATGCCCAAAGTATGAAAGGCTGGGGTAATTAGAGTAGTAGCTACTGCAATTCGGTTCATCACAATTTGGCAAACGGCAAAGGCTACAGTCTCGGTGAGCCAATATGCACGTTGGAGAGAGGCACATGACAACATGTCATTCAGAGTGCTCGTCTGCACAGATTTGTCACACACTGCAGAAGGGTGGAAAGTTGGGCTAGTTGGTAGTTATTCATCTTGGTTTTAAAAGCGCACAAAAGACGAGGACAGAGTAAGAAACACAAGCGCTCGTCCGTCGTTTGTGTTTCTTACTCTGTCCTCGTCTTTTGTGCGCTTTTAAAACCAAGTTGTCACACACCTTCGCTCCGTCTCTCTGATTAGCTCGAGGGGGCTGTGGCGGTTGCCCTTTTCCAAGTTACAATGATACGAAGTATAGGCAGCCCACACTTTTCAAAAAAGTCTATTGAAGAGACCGAAAGGAATGGTCAACATTTTTCAACAAGACTGCTCTTCAGGCAAGGGATGAACACAAATATGAATCATCCTATCCACGTAATTAGAACAAGTAAATAATTTACCGACTAATACAATGCACTCTTGATGAAAAAAAGTAATGTTGCAATAAATCCCACGAAAGCGAAAAAGGTGCAGTTCATCTATGCATACACCAAAAGAGTCGAATAGCTTTGAAGCAGGTGCCTGCAACGATTTATTCATCCCCCACTCAATAAAACGTCATCCTCGTAGCTGAAAATAAGTGTGCACTTCGCACTCACAAAAAAAGGAAGAAAAGCGATCGGATATAGAATCGTCGATTAGCACAAAAGGTTAAAGATCGCAGGAGCTTCCTCGCTAAAAGTTGCTATGGTTATTCGGTGACGCAGGGCTGAAACAACTTCTCCTAGGCCCTAACGCGACGTATACCTTTCGCGTCGATTCTCAGACATTCCAACGATCAAACAAAGCTAAGAGAATGCGAAAATTTAATGCCAAAAGCACTCAAAGTTCTATAGATCCTCTAACAGATCCCGAATCCGAGCACCGGTACGGCGATGCGGCTGATGCTGTCTCACAGGTGTTAATATCCAGATGATTCAGAGCGATCTTGCGCAAAAAGGATATAAAGTCTCATTCCTTCAAAATTTACATTATACCTGCGTCAGCGAGCACGAAAAAGCCCGATCGGAAAGCAGCTGCACATCACGGCTACCGCGCACCGAACAAACTCGCATCCGCCAGCTCTGGGCGCTGCCATCTTGCCTGTGACGTCACGGCTCTTGGGAGGTCACGTGACGAGTGGTCACATTTGCGTAAAACATGGCGGCAACCGGGGGGGGGTGCCACTTCCGAACTTCCGGTTTATCACTCTAAGCCCCTCTACCTCGTTGGTGTCAGGCTGGCACTTTAAGCAGCGTAAGAACACTGCGACGCAGCGATACGATGTGCGTGCTGAGGCCCTTCCCGCATGCTTTTCAATGGGCGGAACGCGAACAAAAAGAATTCGAAATAAGGACTGACCGCAGAAGGCTGGTTTCCTCCAGCGCCTCATACTTTGACGAGCCTTACACGAAAAGCCTGTTTTCTTGGCCATCCCGTGACGTGTATTTTTTTTTTTTAATCCATAACATGGGTTTAAAGTATCATACTGCCCGCCCCTACTTCCTTCATCTTACGAGGGAGGCGAGGGGGTGGCTTCGCGCAGCGACCATCGGGGAGCAGGACCGCGGCGTGAAGATGCGCGCCGATAAGAAAACGAAACCTAGAAACGCGTTTAAACGGATCGTTTTTTCACAACGCCGTAAAATGCTGCCTCTGTCTTATATCTTCCTAAAAAGTGTTGATTTAGTGGTTTCGATGATGTTTAGCAAGTTTCTAAATGAAACCATATGTCTATTTTCACTAATTAAAAAGTTAGTTAACACAATTTACTTAATTAACCGAGTGATCGTTATAATCCATCTGATCGTATAATTCACCTGGGCGAACCGGATAAGTGTAGCTTACACGGCGTTTTTCAAACAAATCTGTAAAGCTTAAAACAACACCCTGTATAAGGGCAGATATTTTATGTTACACAGGAAAACAATATTTACACAAAAAAACAAATACTTTCAGGACAAGTATTTAAAATGTTTAAAAAGAAAAAAACGAATATTTAAAAAAGTTATTTTATGCGTGGTTAAAAACAAAAAAAAAATCTGATTTTGTTAATTTTCTGAACGAAAGCGCATGACCAGTTGAGCGCGCCACACGAGAGCGCACAACCAGTTGAGCGCGCGACACGAGAGCGCACAACCAGTTGAGCGCGCGACACGAGAGCGCACCCCGGTTGAGCGAACACCGCAAAATGTGTGATGTACCACTCATCGGATTGAAGCATTGGTGATTTTTGATTGATTGAATATGCCTTTAATGAAAAATAAAAATAAAACGGGTATGACTCAGACATTTCTAACCAATAGTTTACTGACATCGGAGAGAAAAGGGGGCAGGGGAGTGGGCTGGGGCATATAGGTACCGGCAAAGTTTGCAGTTGAGGGGAGCAGCGAGTCTAAGATTTCTTCACAGTGCTGCGGTGCGCCTCTCGGATATACTATAAACAGTTTACTTTTTATTATATTTGGTCTATTCTCGACAGGCATTTGGGCTCCCATCTATTTGGTGGATAGTTAGACGTCCCTTGCATAAGTGTAAATGGTATTCTGACGTCCATGTTCGTAAAGAAGAAAGCTCACCGCTAAAAATGTATCAGTAAAACACTCGTCGAAGGAAAGCTCAGCGCAATTTTATCGGATGCAGATCTTTCCAGTCTTTTGACGGATACAGGAAAACCTCCCCTGCAAATCTGAGATATACAAACTCAAAGAAATAATGAAGCTAGGTCAGCTGCATTGTTTTTTTCTGCGAAAATGCACGCTACAGATATGCTTTCTTTTTTTGCTCTCAGCGTTTTGTAACACTTCTTGGTTTGTCACACGCAAAAATTTCGTAGACTCATTTTGGAGTGTCATTGCTGAATTCCGCGGCATAAATCCCTGCCAATTTTACATAAAACACGCGATGCCTGAACAAGTGGTCGGTCCGGTCGGGCCACTCGCGCTGGACTGGCTGTGCGCTCTCGTGACGGGCGCTCCCCTCCGCTAAGCCCCTCCGCTTCCCGGAACTCTACAGCGAAAGCCATCGGCATGCAGGCGCAGTGGCGGTTTCTTCGTAGCGGAGGTGGAAACACGGTTTATTAAAACTCCCTAATGTCGCTGCGCACTAGAGTCGCGCGCGCTAACGTCGCCGCGCTCTTGAGTCGCGCGCGCTAACGTCGCCGCGCTCTCGAGTCGCGCGCTCTAACGTCGCGGCGCTCTAGTGTCGTGCGCTCTAACGTCGCGGCGCTCTAGTGGCGCGCGCTCTAACGTCGCGGCGCTCTACTGTCGGCGCTCTTGTGTCGTGCGCTCTAGTGTCGTGCGCTCTAGTGTTGTACAGCCCATATTTATTACGCAACCAAGATTTTTCTTTTTTATTTTACGACCAAGTCTTTATGAACTATTTCGCTCAGTGCATGAACCATGCAGAAAATATTTTTGTTCTTTTAAAGTGACTCTGCAACGAGAACGGTGATATTCGCGTTACCTTGATCTGTGCCGTTTCAGTATAGCTTCGTGTCGTTGAACACGTTGAGCACCGTGCGTATGTATCTGGAGTTGATTGGGTTGCTTTGTATTATTCCTTAAACTTAGGCTTAGTCTGACTCTCTGGTGAAGTTTGGTGAAGTTTCAATGACAGTTTGGTATCGCTCCCACTTTCCTATTTGACAATGCTAACCGACGGTTACGCTTTCATCTAATGTCCGGCAAGCTCGATACATATGCCGTGAAGGCGGTATTTATGTACCGGCCACCTTTTGAAGATAGTTTGTTGGATTAAAATCGAACATTTTGTATATTTCCTAAACAATATTTCGCTCGTACGATGTTCTCTAACCCCAAGCTTTTATAATGATATTCTTTCTCAATGCTTTAAAAAACAAATATGGCATTTTTTGATATCAGTACCTGTACAAATGTGAATAAAAGTGGAGTTTCACTTCGCCTTCTAGAAGCTCAAACTTCTTCTGCTTGTACTTCAGAGAGTTAAAACGTGCAATAAATGTTTGACATGCCCGTTTAACTTCTCTTTACAGGGTGTTTCCGAACGCTATTAAGGCATACAAAGAGTACACAAATGAGCAATGAACGAAGCGCTATTAAACTTTTTACAAATGTGTTTTAGGAGGTACACTTATTATACCCAAATTTTATGAGCGGGGGTTTCTGGAAAACATATTGAAGCTGAAAAATTTCTGTTATTCTTATGCGCAGAGAGGAAAACAGACACAGATTATCTGGTTGACGCTGTTACTCATAGATTGCGCAACATGGACATTAAGTTTGAAATCGTTCTTGAGTGGAACGCCTAATATACTGATCCAGCAGCTCCAAGGGTGTGTTGTGCCTTCTGTCAGTCAGCGTCAACCAGACGGTTAGTTTCAGTTTTTCCTTTTATGCACATAAATAGCACACTTACATCTTCCTAAATTTTTTTAATTTTTTTGCTAAAACCTACATTAACGAACTTCTACTATGGCAAATGCGTCCCCTAAAGACATACTTGTAGAAAGTAGGGATGCGCTCCGTTGATCTAGTTCGTTGTTGTAAGCCTGACTGTGCTTGGCAACACCAGGCGGAACTTAAGGTTCAAGATAAATCACCGACTACTAATATTAATACCTAAAACGCTGAGAGGAAATCAAATTCGCAGTCAAAGGTGACCCGTTTCGTTCTCTTGTTGACACGCCATGTATGTTCATTCTGAACGACATTTCCCGTCATAAAGCAGAGACCGATTTGCTTCATAGCCGCGTTCCTTGTGTTACACCGGCGTAGCGTTCGTCCCTCCCCCAGATGTAGCAACATAAAATCTCTCACCCTAAATGTCATGAAAGCAAGAAGCACGTGGTCGTTGCATATTTTTTTATTGCTTGGCGAGACAATTTGGTTACCCTGTGGTCATAAAAATAGAGAATCTGAATTCCAATATATTGAACCACCTAAATACGCCTTGACTTGCTTTGCAGAATTCATACTGGCTTATTGGACTCGCTGGTGCATTCGCCTTTTCATTGGCTCTTGGGGTAAGTGCCGTCTGCGTTTTACTTTCCGGTAAAAATTGTTAAATAGGAAGCAAGTTTTAGTTGGAGAGTGTTGTAACGATGAGAGCAAGCAATTGTCTGCCATTTTGACAATCTGATGCTAAATCTGTAAGAAAAACAACAGGGCGTGTCTTTCGGATGCCCAAACTCCACCACGCGTTCTTTGTCTATTATCGTGCTATGCCAGCGCGTGCACGCGCGAAGCTCGCGACACGCCGAAGCGTTATCGAAGGTCGGAAGGTCGTGCTGGAATTGGGGTGACTGACGCTCCTCCATGCTGTTCCTATCTTGTCAGAGACTGTGGTGATATCACAGAAGAAGTGAGGTTTAGTGGGGCACAAACGCCCAACCTTCGATATCAGTGTATATCGATGTTGTTTCACGAGAGTTTCTCTAAGGTGCCTGTTAGGTGATAAAACTAACAAATCGTACATTTTATCTCCCAAGTTCTATAATGCATCAAATGCAGCATTTACAGAGTTGTTGAAATAGTCGTTCCGGGAAGTGAAGAACAGATTGCTTATTGTTTGCCCGCAATATCTCGCGGGTAAATTGGTGTCACGTGACTTGACGTCACGTAGCGGGGCCACGTCGCGTGAGGTGAGATCACGGGACGTCAATATCCGCTCAATCTAAGGGAACAAATTGAAGTCTCGTGACCTGACCTCGCTGTAACATGATTACATGACGTGACAGGCACCTTGCCAGGTCGTAGTGTCACATGACGTGAAATGTTTTCCTAAATATTTTGAGAAATTGAAGTCATATGCGTAATAAAGTCAAGCGACTTTGTCACGTGACGTGAAATCAGGTTGTCACGTAATATCATGACGTTACGTGGTGTCGATTTCCCCGCTAAGTTTACTGTAAAAACGCACGGACGGACGGGCGAACAAATGTCTATGAGTAGGGCTGCCGTTAAAAAGAATTCAACATTTTGAGAAGGTTCAAGAACCCAGGAACATCGGATTCCGCCTGTCGCAATGGACCTTTTCCGAGAAGCGTTCTGCGCACGCGCCAGCACCCGATGCCAAGCGGCGGAATTCGGCACGAAAAATCGAGGAAATTCGTAAGGAGGCTGTGGGATCAGCGAGTAGAACACGTAATTGCAGCATACATATAAATACGTTACACAAAAAAAAGAACGTGGACGGAAAATAAAACACGACATTTGGATGAACGCCACGGATGCCCCTGTTTAAAGTCGCGTTGGGCACGCGCCGCAGCTCAGAGAGCACAGAAACTGGTAGCGTAGCTCCCATTATCGACTGGTAGCGCAGGTAGGTCACTTCCTCAATTTTTAGTTCGTGCAGCCACCGCCTGGTGCCGTTGGTATGTGGAAAAGGTCCATTGTAGTAACTCTGGTGCACACCGGCACTCCTTACGTCCTCCAAGATTTTTTTTAATTGACAAATTTAGTGGTTTTCGATGATGTTCTGCAAGTTTCTAATTGGCACTCTATGTTCATTTTACTAATTGAAAAATAGTTAAGACATTTAAGTATTCTTTACCTTATCGTAAAGATAAGATCCCCGTATTAAGTCCCCTTGGTCGTATTACTCGCCTGCATAGACCGCACTAGTGTACACTTAACTGATTTTTTTTTCTTAAATAATTATGTTGAAAGTAAAATAAACAATCCGTATAGCTTATGAAAAAATTCCGAGGATACGTAAGCACTTCTTATGAGTTGTGAATGCGAAAGCATGAATGCCATTCTTCCGCTCCCTTAGTTTGGCTGCGGTGTACTGGCGTGGACGGCCATGTTTCGCTACTGCCGAGGTTGCGGCCGCCGACGATATAGATGCCTCAGGCGCAGCCATGTTCCTCGGCGCCGAGAAAAGCACAAGCTGCCACAGCTAACAACCCCCCCCCCCCCCCCCCCACCGGCAATGCCTGACACGAGAGCGGGTGGGGGGGGGGGGGGGGGGGGGGTTGGCTAATTCATTCTCTCGTCGCCTCATTAATTGACATTCGTCAAAATACATTACAATTTATCCGTGCATCCCACTCTTCCATTATTTTCACCGACAAAATAAGAACGGCAGGGCGCGTTTCTTTCGAACGCCGGGCCTCCTGCGCGCGCCTCATTCTTTTCGCCGTGATTCTGGTGCGCTCGCACACTCCAAGTGCATGAGACGACGAAGCCTTGTCCGTCATGTTTACATCCACTACACTGTACTAGAATACTTGGGTAGTCTTGGGACTGGAGTGACTCGGAACACTGTAGGCGCGGCAATGGTAGCCCGTGAGGGCGCGTGCATTGATAGTTTGTTTTGGCGCTGTAGTCGAGTTATCCGGAAAATATCGCGCAGCCCGCCACGTTTGGCGGAAAATGCGTTTAAAGTCGACGACGTTATTGCTTTTTTTTTTTTTTCTCACTTTGAGCGATGCGCGCTTCGGTAAGCCGACCACGATTTTATAGTTCTGTGTGATTAAGCGAAATTTGTTTTGAATTTTGTGTGTTCTGATTTTGCGGATGGTGAACGCGTAAGGGTGGAGCCGAAATGCCTTTGGCGAAACGACGACAGAACTCTTGCTGCGCACCTGGTTGTCAAACGGCCTACATCCGAGTGAAAGACGTAAAAACGGCGTTCCTTTTCGGCATTCCAAAGGAGAGAGCCACAAGAGATCTGCGGGAAAAAGAATCTGCAACGATCGGACAAGCGTCTTGAAGAAACAAGCGCTCTCTGCGAGCTGCACTTCGAGTCCCGCTTCATCCTTTGAGGCTACGTCCACATAATCGGCGGAAAGGAAGTGAGGATTCCTCGTGGACACCCCGCGCTTACGCCAGACGCGGTGCCCACTCTGCTACTGTGTACCCCAGGGCCTGAGTGGTGACCCTCCTGAAAAACGAGAGGAAAGGAAGCGGAAGGCAAGTCCACCAGAGCTCATCGTTGCAAAGCGTTCGGAACTCGCTCGAGAAACTGACCCGTTGTCACCAATGGTGAACAGCGGAGCTCCTACCACGATCCAACAAGGCATCGATCGCGACGCACTAGGCTCCCTGAATGTGCTAACTCCTTACTGGGCTGCTCGCAGGTTCAGCTACTTCGGTAGTGTTGCTTATTTGGAGACTGCCCTTGAGCCGAAGTCTAACAAGATCAGCATCGAAAGGGTGGTGTTCTTTTGTTTCGACAACATACCTGATGTGGTATGCCAAGTACACCTCAAGACGACTACGTGGTATACCAAGCACACCTCGAGACGACTACGTGGTATACCAAGCACACCTCGAGACGACTACGCCACTAATCTACGTATCATTACCATCACGCGGTTTCTGAATCAAGTTAAGAAAAGCAAAACTTTTAACGATAAATTTCGCGAACGTCGTTGCCTTTTCGCGAATTGTCAAAATTGTGCTAGCCTTTAATAATGACTCAAAATAAAACTGCAGTTGTAACATGGCCAATTATACCGTTAATGAACAAGTTAACTAACGGATATTGGTTAATTATTAAACATTGTAACAGTTATTCGCCCATTTAGTGTCCACCGAGCCCTATAAATATAAGGAAAGGGCGGCATCCACGTATCTGCCTCCTCCTTTTTTGTAAAATCTCTAAAGTTTTGTAAAGAATAAAACAAAAGCACCCGGTATGTCTGCGTGAAACAAATACGACCCATGTGAAACCATGGGTCTTTTACTTCGAAGACCCAGCTCCGGCGAGACTTACCTGGCTGTCAGAAAACAGCTGTTGGTTAGATGTATTGTTATAAGCGTGTGGGTTTCAGATGGTTTACCCTCAAGAGGGCAATGCGCTGCACATTGTAACCATGTATGCGCTGCACATTGTAACCACGGATTTCAATGCCGTGCTGGAAACTCTTACAAATTTTACCTTGCCTGATTTACGTGTGCTGTCGTTTTCTGCTCTGAATGATGTGAAATAGTTGCTTGTTTTCTTCTTTGAATCTTATAAAGCATTAATTGTTCAGCCCACGTTGTCTCAGTTTTTGGAATTAAGTTCAATGCTAAACGCGTGATAAAAATTGTCACGGCTTGTAACTGATAAGCCATTTCTTACAAGTGAACGTCGGGTGGCCCTCTGATGGTCGTGGCAGCCATGAAGAAATATAGGATTCTCATCTCTTTGCGACCGTCGCTTGCGTGGTTTGTCGCGTAAATGAACACAAGAATGAGTGACAAGTGAAGCGAGCTGATTAAGGTCAAGAAGAAGAAAACGGAAAAAATAGGACAGAGCAGTCAACCTGGTGTACTTAAAAACATACTAAAACAATCTCGGGCTTTAGTATATGCCGTTTCGTTCCACCATAAAATAAACTAGCAAAAAAAGACAACACTTCTTCCGAGTTTTAGATATTCCCGCCAAATATATAATGTTTGTCCTTTTGCAGCCAAGGAAATGGGCATTTCATTTCAAATGCTCACCATCCGACGGATCGAAAGTCGCAGATGATTCTACGCTGAAACAACTTGCAATCCGCTTCATAAAAGTCAGAATTGTTTTTATGTGAAGGCAGAGTAATGTAGCTTGTACCGTCCAATACATTGAAGCATCATGTTGCCAACGGTCAAACCTCAGCGTAATTGATGCCGCGGTACGACCGCTGGCAGGTCGTAGTAGTATAAGAAATCCGATGTGTACTCTACTAAAGCGGCACCAAAAATTCATATTTTCGCGCCTGCAGCCGCCCACGCGCACACCTTCTGGGTAACACGCCGGTGTCGACACCTGTCGCGATCAATACCACGCGCCTCAGGAGAGCCGCTCCGGTCCCAACACTATTCAAGTATTCTAGTACACTGTACATCAACGACATTCTTAAACTCAGTAATGACCAAGCCTTCATAATGTGTGCAGATGACATTGGTATAACGGTTGCTCAAGCCGGAAACCTAACATTTCAGTTACTGAACACATAGATTAACGTAAATTTTCTGCATATTAACACATCTGGAACTAATGCAGTCTTTTAATACACAAAATTAAATTTAGAATGTTTACTGCAACCTCGTAATAGGGCCGTTTTTTATTTGAAAGATTGGGAAGTTAAAAAGAAACATTTGTGCAGTATTGAATGGTGATGAATTGAAGTATATAGCAAAATATATCACAAGTGCAACAAATTCAACCTTAAGCATCAAGTTTTTTCTAAAAGACCATAAGCCCGAAATGCCCCTTCGTGCAGTCAATAATGAAAGTGGGACATAGCAGAGAGTGGTCTCAAAGTTTCTACAACGAGGGTTTAGTTATGCATGCTTAGGGAAGTCGCCATCCTTTAGTAATTCAAATTAATTTATTGGCATTGGAGCTGATTCTCGTTAAATTTCATTCGAGCTCAGTTATAGCGGTTGAAAGCTTCTAAACAATCGTTAAGTATTATTTGAAATCATTGGTAGTGAAGTACGAAGGAAGAAAGTATAACAAAAAGAAGTTATTTGTATAGGGTCATGAGTCGCACCGATCTTATCAGAAATTTACCTAATCTCATTGAATCGTGCACTGCACGATACTTTACAGGCGTTGTCCCCAAGTATGGTAATAGAGAGAAGATATGTAGATGACAAGCTGGTGTGTACATTTACGGAAAGCCTATCAGAAACCATAGAAGGTGTGAAAGCGTCATCGACTCCAGAATTGAAGTTTACAGTGGAATCACCGGACGAAGATCTTCTATAGTTCCCAGATTTCTTTATTCACGGGAATCAGTGGTTAGGTTGGGAATATGGAAAAGGAAAATCAAAACCGGTTTTGCCAATATCATTTGTCATTCGATGACCGTAAAGGCTGGGATTGTAAAGTCATTGTTCAGAAACACGTTAGAAAGGTCGTGTTGACATCATATCATTGAATCGGTAGAAAGGCGTGGAAAAAATGATCAGTCTAGGATATGACAGTTTTATCGAACGGCAATACGAATTGTTTATCAAAGGCAGGAGAGAAACGAAACAGAAATTAAGGAACAGTTTTACTGTAATCCCTTATTTTCATGCGATTTCTCACAACTTGAAGGCATGTGCGATGCAGTTCGGAGTTTACACGGTCTTTAGTTCTGTTTTGAGGTTTAGCTAATTGACGAAATTTCAAACAGAAATAAGTGAGTGAAAAAAAAGCCCATCGAGAAAATCGGTATGTTGCGAGAATGGTGTTGTGTATGAAACACCAACTGGAGTGTGGGTTTACGTGCGTAGGACATACGTCACGCTGCATCAGTGACAGATTAAACGAACTAAAACGAAATGTGAGAACAATGCAAAATATTCAAAAATAGTGAAACATATCCATGAATGTTACAATTGCGCGGCGCTCTGGACGGAAACTGAAAGTATACGCGAAAAGAAAAACGATGTAACTCGCTCTTAGCCCTATCACTTAGCGTTTGTCTTTAATTAAAATCTACTTTCCTTATTCCTTTTCAAAACTCACCCACCATGTCTTACAACACACGCGTCTGCCTTTCTCCACGGCTAGAATGTCCTTTGCAGCGCGTGTCTCGCGCATCGAGTCTTTTTTTTTTTAATGTTATTAACCAATCTGCGGGTGTTTGCGTCCCCATTGTGGAAACCGAACACCCAGGAAGTGAAGCCAACTCTGGCGTATAGTTCAAATTTAAGGGTCAAAATACACAGGTTCTCCAAAAAATAGTTTATCAGAATCATATTAGTTTTATTATTCCACTGACCTGATAGGGCTAATACGGAGCTTTTTTTTTTGACAGATATACTTCTTTGTGGTGGTGCTGTCCTACTACAAGCAACTGGGTCTTCCAAGGCAAACTGTGACACCTTCGGCTCCACTCCAAGTGCGACAGACGACTCCAGCTCCAGTGATAGCGGTGCGCGAAGAAAAGAGTGTCGTGTTACACTTAGGGTACAAGAGAGTATGGCCGTTCATTGCGTATGACCGTTATATAATATTTCTTTTTCTGTCCGATCTCTAGATTTTAAAGGTGTTTATTTCTGGCGCTCTAGATTGAACTTCGGCTTCACAGTGGGTTTCTTTGCTCACAGCGCGTAAAGGCAAGCTAGTTTTTTCTGAAACGATTCTTTTTTTTTTTTTTTGCCATACTGCGGTCTGTTGCGTGGTGTTTTGGACATACCCATCTTATCTTGGATCTTGCATCGAGTTAAGCCTAGCGTCTACATGATTAAATTACGCACAAATAGAAAGGAACAGTGAAGAGCGAAGAGAGACGAGAATAGCGCAAACTCACAACTCACACGTCCGCGTGCTCGGGTGCCCCCGTGTGAGTTTGGCCTCGGCTTCGGCTGATACCGCGGGCTGTTCTTTTTTTCTTCCTTCAATACATCAAGTTGTGAGTTTGCGCTTGTCTCTTCTCTCTTCCCTTTTCAACAGAACGAATAGTCCCATTCCCTTCCCTGCCCCGCCCTCCCCCCCCCCCCCCCGCACTTTATATTGCACGTCTGGCAGTGGAACTGCAGGAGCATCTGGCAAAAACGAGGCACACTTTTGCAGGCAGTCCATCAAGCTACCAACCCCCCCCCCCCCCCACACACACACATTATCGCGCTACAGGAATCCCTCAGCATAATTAATTTACCACACTATGTAACTTACTCTCAACCTAGCATACCGCGGAAACATAGAAACAAAACTCAGCCTTGATAGCATACCTTCATATTCTCTTATTTTAGTACATAAATCCATTGCAGCCATTCAGTTAGATAGAGAGCCATTAAATAATGTCAGACAGGAACATGTGGCTATTCAATGCCGGCCACACAAGCAGAAACAGAATGTTAATATTATTTCGGCGTATTGGACACCCCAATATTTTACTCCTCAGATGGCCCCCCTCCTCAATTTCCTATCACTACACCCCTGCAGTCCAATACTATTTTTAGGAGATTTTAACTGCAGTCACAAAGACTGGGGCTTCGCTACTACTACTCCACGAGCGCAAGTCGTGGCTAAATTGCACACACACATTCATTTACATTATTAAATGATTTAACACAACCCACGAGGGAGGGTAATAGCATATGTCGCGATACTAACCCAGATTTGACCTGGTATCGCGGCTCGCTGCCCTCCACGTGGACTAATATCTTCCAAAATTATGGTAGCGACCATTACCTAATAAGCATTACACTAAAATTAGGGAAGGGAATCACACTCAACCCCAATTACAGAAAGCTCCCCTACTGGGACGCCTTCCGAGCCCAGCTGGACAAGATAGAGCCTAGCACTGATCTTACCGCGTGGGGATAGGACCTCCTGGTTACTCATTCTAAGACTACGAAACGCATCGCTGTCACAGAAGAAACCCCCCATGTGGACAACCACCTTGTTGGCCTTTGGGACAAAAGACATAAACTTATTACTAAATGGAAAAAACAGCATAAGTTAAACAAATCACTTCACAATATCATCACTAAACTTACGGCAGAGGCTCATGATTACGCACAACAGCTAGTAACAACTAATTGACTTAACCTTTGTGAGAAGCTAAGCACTCAATTACATACTCCTAATCCCTGGGCCATCCTAAGATTCATGCTGGGCCAGGGCCGAGCCACACATACTCTCACTAAGCTGCAACTGCACACTGCCAAAACACCTGCAGAGTTGGGAAAGGCTTTTCTTCAACATTACTTTCTTTTATCTCTACTCCTCCTACACCCTTCTGGGCCTTCTCTGCCCCCTCCTGGCCTACATCATCCGATGCTGATTCTCCTTTTACTTTATCTGAGCTTCATCGAGCTCTCTCTTCCTTCCAACGTAACACCTCCCCTGGCCCTGATGGTATTGCCTATCCCCTACTTAGGAACCTACCTGACTCGCACCTTTCTCATCTGCTGAGTATTATTAATGACTCCTGGCTGTCGGGAGACCTTCCAGACTCATGGCGCCTGGCCACGGTACTTCCTATACCCAAGCCTGGCGAACCCCCTACTTCTATCCCCCACCTTAGAACCATCTCCCTTACCTCGTGCATAGGCAAGCTCATGAAACGCATGGTTCTAGAGAGACTTGCCTGGCACTGCTCCCAATTTCACCCTCTTCCCCCTACTCAGATCGGCTTTCGATCCCATTTGTGCACCCTGGACACAATGATGTTAATCTACGGCGATGTGTACGCCCAACCCAGCAGGGTTCAATTGCGCACAATCGTTGGGGTGGATATTAAAGGTGCCTTTGACAACATTAACCATCAGGCACTACTATCACAAATCGCTACACTTCGACCTGGTCACCGCCTCTACCGCTACCTTTACAACTTTCTAACACAACGATCGGTACAAACCAAAATTGTTGACTACACTTACAAAGAAGAGTACCACAGGGGGCTATCCTTTCACCTTTCTTATTGAACATAGCACTTAAAGATCTCCCCCCTTTACTAAATTCCATTCCAAATTTAAAACATACCGTTTATGCGGATGATATAACGTTATGGTGTTGCTCTGGATCAGCAGGAGAGCAAGAGGACACGATTCAGCAAAGACTCAACATAATCTGCGCTTACACAAAAAAACTCGGACTCTCTTGTTCCCCGGAAAACACAGAGTATATTGTAGAGGTCACTGGACAGTTGCGCTACACCGAACCCGCGCGGCAGCAAATCTGCCTACACCTGAATGAAAAACCCGTACCCCGCCCCCGTTACCTCCGCATCCTTGGATTCAGGCTCCAGGATGACGGCAAGGGGAACGTTTGGCTCTCCAGACTCCACACACAACTTAACAACATATATCACGTCCTGCAACGCATCGCTCGGAGCAACCAGGGCTTCCGAGAGGACCAACTTCGTCGCGTCACGGAGGCCCTGGTCTACTCCAGGGTAATGTATCAGTATCCCTACACCAATCTCGGCAAAACTCCGCACGTTAAACTTGATCGTCTCATTGCGCAAGTTTACCCGCGTAACTTTGGGCGTTCCAAATGCCGCACCGAACGATACACTCGAAATGACATCGCTCTTTAATACACTCCAAGATCGTAAAGACATACATTTACAAGGTCAGGTGGATCGCCTTCGTTCTTCAGAACCGGGTCGAATCCTCCTGAGGTCACTGGGTCACAACATTTCCTCCCTTCCTCCCATCCCCACCTCCAGACCTCCTTGGCTTTCACTTCCTCGTGTCGAGGTACTCCCCATTCCTCGTAATATGAACCCCGAGAGGAATCTGGACAGACGCGCTGACAGGGCCGATCGAATCTCCCGTAACACTAACTCCCCTTCATCTACCACCACATATTACGTGGATGCTTCCTTCTCCTATCCCCGGGCCACAACTGCCGCAGTCATTCATCCCACTTACTCACCTATCTTTTATAATTCTCATATTAATATCAAGTCTTCTACATATGCTGAAACTTTGGCTATAGCCGAAACTATCACAATACCTACCCAACCCAAAAACAAAATCCTCATTCGAACAGTCAGCCAGGCGGCCTGTCGGGCTTTCCAAACGTCACCCTCCCCCCCCCCCCCCCCCCGAAATCTTTGATGACCACAAAGAATTTCTGACCAACAATATCGCCCTCGAGGTGACCCTCCAGTGGGTTCCGGGTCACTCCGGCATTCAGGGGAATGAGGCAGCTCACGCCTTGGCCTGTGACGAGTTACCAGGACCCCCTTGTGCCGGGGTGAGTCGGTATGACCCGCTGGATGATTTGCTCTTAAAACGGGATCAGCGACGAGAAGCCCTGGTTTCTTTATGCGAGTCTCGCAGATCCCTTATTCCCCCCACCCCTCCTTATCTAGGTTAGAAGGCGACTTATGGCGTCAAGCTCACACCTCTTCCCCTCCCCACACCGCATCTCCTTTACTATTAAAAATCCCTCCCTGGGCGACCCATCTGCCCCGACTGCGGGGGCTTCCCAAATACCCCTCATGTTCTATGGGAGTGCCCCTCCTCTCTTCCCTCCCGCTCCAAAGCTGTTACACTCCTCCCCCCACACCAATGCCCCGGGACTCTGGTGAAGTGGCTCACTCCACCGGACCCCCTTATTCTTTCGTACCAGCGGGCCCTGGTCGATCACGTCCGGGCGACAGTGAAGAGACCCGACCATCAGGTCCCTACTTAGCACCGGACAGGGCGTCATATTGTTAATAAAGTTTGACACCACCACCCTTTTCAATGTTCATTTCTATTTGTGCGCAACTTTAACCATGTTCATTCATTACCATCTCGCCCAACTAACCACCTTACTTAGCGTCTATAGTTGGCGAATTGCTCGAGTGTTGAAGGGGCCCTGCAAGGACTTTTTTACTTGTTTTTAGTTTAGAGCGAACCTGAGTGCACTGAAGGTAGTAACTTAATGAAATTTTTCTTTTCTCGAATTTCGCTTTATTTTAAAAGTTATGGGCAAATTAAAATTACAAAAACAAGCGAAAAATAATCTCCTTCATGACGTCCTTGGTCGATTGAGTCGCCGTGAATTAGAGGAGGGGTATTCCGCCCAGCGAGCGCTCACGGCTGCCGCACTCCGTGTCGACGGCTCGAGAGGGCTCCACTAAAGCATGTTCTGGATAGGCTGTATGAAACGGGCAACCAGGGCGGCTCGCATTGCATTTGCTGCGCGATTAAACACTAATTTGGCATGACAATTCGTTGACTACAAACGACAGCAAACTCGGGGAAAAATCAGTTCACAACGGGATCCACTCCGCGCTGCCATTCCGCCAAACGGCTAA
>JABSTQ010001082.1:0-32314 GCA_013358835.2 Ixodes persulcatus | reverse complement strand
GCTGAAGAGCCAAAGGAGTTTTATAGATGTAGGGATTTGAAGAGCTAAGAAGGTCGGAAAAACATATAGGGCGAAAAGTATTTTCAAAAGGGTATAACGTTATATATCCGCACCACTCTAAAATGTGACTGTATTTTTGTCATCTCTGCGAACCCGTTCAAATAGGGTAGCATTATAGGGTGGGTGGTGCTCTTATTCGGGTGGTGCTAAGTTATGATGACTCTTGGTTTTTCAGTGACTTGAGTAAGTGGTGCTTTTAGTCCAGGTGATGCCCACGTCAAGGGATTGTATGGAAACAGATCACGTCACACAAATGTCTCTTTGCGGCGCTGTGCGCGCTTCCCTTCAGCGCCACCCGGATGCAAATCCTTTGCGCTGAACATTCTGGGTCACCAGAGGGGAGAAGCCCAATTTCCAGCTGATTTAATTCCTCCCCCTTACTCGCGTTCTTTCTGCGCCACTTTCTTTTGCTCCTCCCTTTCTTGCCCTTGCGATCCCTCTCCTCTCCGCGCGGTTTCTTACACCAACTGTTTCATGCGCTTTCGGACAGCGCCGTTCTTGCGTCCTGGATCCGTAGCTCAAAAACAAAGAAAAAAAGCGTATTCGTAGCTCAATTACCAGCACACACGGCTTCCACTGCGGAGACTGGGGTTCAATTTGTAGACCAGGTGGAAGTTTTTATTTTTATTTTCAAATCGTTTCGCGGGTGCGGATTTACCGATTTAGACATTTCATGCATACGCGCTCCCTAGGTTGGTTGGACATATAAGCTAACGCTTTAAATTAATTATTTGAATTTACTTTCCTGCAGGACACGAACCAACCAATGCCGAGGAACTATATCAGGATCCCGGAGAATAACAAAACCCAGACTAGGATTAAAAAGAAAAAAAAACGCAATATGCCTATGTTAAATGTATAATGACGTTCCACTTACTTTGTCAGCGTGAGCAATTCGGCTCCTCTTTGCGAAAACACAATGAGTGAACAAAGTTATCAGGACGACGAAAATACCGCCCTCTTCACCAGCTTAAAATGCGCTGAACCGAATGGAAGAACCCCCTTCTTTGAACGTGGCTCACAGGACCAACATGTATGTGACGGCTGCATAGTAAGCCTCAGGTCCAAAAACTGTAGTGCTCCTCCTGTGGGTGTCTCGAACTTAAATGATAAACCGGGGGAGCACTTTGTTAAACAGTCTAAGAAATCCAAACACACGCCTTGAGGGCTAGGGCTCTGGTTGTCATTGTACAGCACTAGATAGTCGTCCACTTACCGAAACACTCTCAAAACCCGACAACCCAAAGACCTTGCAATAGACCTGTCACATCTCGCCAGATATCCTTTAATTGTGTTGATTGTCAGGACAGTTGCCGTGGATTCTGTCACCTTCAACTGCTGGTACGCCTGGCATAAGTACATTGTTGAGAAGATGGTCCCTCCTCTGAGGTTTTACAGGACTTCTCCTGACGTAGGTAGCGGATAACTTGACTTTTTTGGTGCGGCGTTCACAGTGCTCCTGTAATTGCCACACAATCTGATAGCTCCGCTCTTTTTCCGGACGAGCACGAGCGGCGTAGCCCAATCAGCGTGCTGGACTGTTTCAATGATTCCTTGCTGCTGTAGCTGCTGAAGCTTGAGCGTTACAGCTGAGCGGAACGCGAGGGGAACCGGGCGAGCTTTGCAAAACTTCGGCGTTGCTCCTTCCTCCGGTTCCAAGTGCACTGAGGGTCCCATGTAGCCGGAGATGGCATCCTGGAACACTTTGGGATGTCGTTGAAGGACTGCTTCCACCTCTGGCGGAGTGGTTTGTTGCTGCACCAGGTTGATCCCCTGTACTCTGATGTAGAGTGCGTCGAACCAATCTCTGCCCAAAAGGTTGCAGCCGGACCCTTTCATCACCAGCAGCGGCAGGATATAATCCTTTGACTTGAAACGTACATGCACTTGAAGCGTCCCAAGAAGTTTCACACCCTCACCACTCCAAGTGTAAAGTTCCAAGTCATTCTTCGTGATTTATGGGGGATTCTTAGGCCACGTGGAGCGAAATGTCTCTTCACTAATCAGTGAACAAGCGGCGCCAGAATCAACCTCGAACTAAAGAGGCTTGCCCTCAATCTGAAGAGAAACGTGAAATTTGGGAACGTGCCTTCTCGTGGACAGCTTGTTCAGTTCATAAAATGAACTTCTGGAAGAACACGTCGGCTGGCTCACGACTTCCATCACTGGTTCAACGTTGTGATTCGTTTTCTTGCGTCCTGCTCTGCCTTGGTGCTTCTTCGTCAGACACGCATTTTCGATATGTCCAGTCTTCTTACAGTACCAACACTCAGTCTTCTGGAATCGGCACTCTTGTGGCTCGTGCTGACCCGTGCATCGGTAGCACTGACGTTCTTTGTGTGAAGCAGAATCCTTGTCGGCTTTCACAGTCTTGTTTATTTGGAACTCCTCCTGGTTCTTGATGGCTTTCTGTTGTTTGTAGGCGCTCTCTGCTCTGATGGCAATGTCCAATGCGCTGGAGAACGTTAGGTCCTTCTCAGCAAGCAGGCGTTGCTGCAGAAGTTCGTCACGTATGCCGCAGACGAACCGGTCGCGCAATATAACTTCTAGCGGCAGTTTGGTGTCCACTTGTAGGATCGCTTGTTGCTGAGTGCTAGCTGCAGCACCGGATGCTTGAGACGACGATGGTAACCGCGACGCTGGAAGCTGCGCTGTTGTCGAAGCAATATGCGTAGTTGCGGAGGGCAAGATGTCGAAATTGCAGTCGCCTGCTCGCTGCTTGAGAGGCGCAACGTAGCTACTTATTGATTCTTCCGGCAATTGGTCTCGCCGTTGACATTTGAACCGGCTATAGAGCTCTGAAGGTCGAGGGTCGTAGTGAGCACCAAGGATAGTCACGAGCTCGTCGAACTCATTTTCGCCGTGTCCTCTGGGTGCCACTAATGCTCGTACCACTTTCTTAAGTCTCTGGGCCACAGAGCGTTAAAAGGAGCGCTCGCTTCTTATCCATGGCGTTGATGCCATTGGCCACGAAGTAAAATCTGAGACGTTCGAACCGCGATGTCCATGACTTGCCTGAGAAGGCTTCCAGCTTCCCTTGCATGGCCATGGCTTGTGGCCGGTGGTTTCAGGCTTCGTTGGTCCTTGGTTCCTCGTGGCCAGTGTTGTATTCGCGTAGAATAGGTGGCTACCGCCCGCATACTTAGGTTTATTGATCAGGAGCGGATCAGCGTTTCGGCACGACTGCAGCTTGCGCCATCGGAGGCTCGTGTGTGTCCAGGTCGCGCTCTGGGGACACGCGCTCTGGCCGCACATCGCTTTTGGTATTTTGTGGTCACGTGGAGCTCCGCTGGCCATCACAGATAGGCTTAGAGTATAGTATTATTATGATGACCATGCTCCAAAAAAGACAGTCTAAGCACATGATCCCAAGTCGAAAAGGTTTGATTGCAAGCACCAAGTTGGGGGTGTACATTGCCTGTGTTAATATGTTCGGTCAAGAAAATATGCGTGATCAAACTTTTCTGAGAATACTAGAAGTAAAGATTATTAATGGCTTATCTTTTTTAGCGGCAGCTACATGTGCGAACTCGGAGCTTTGGGGAATGCTTGAATGCACCGCTTCCAACTCTCAAAGCTATGAGCTTGTGCTTGTAGCTTTCCGTTTAAATCAGGCGGACGGTTACGGCCATGACTTGCACATGAGTATATCCATGTTGCGAGAAGTAGTTTTGTTCCTTGAAACTGGGTGTATTTGTATTCCCATTAAATGACGGTGTAATGCAAGGTATACTGTTACACTTTGGAATGGTGTGTACCCGTGAATCCAGGGAATGGAGAGGGTGTAACGTACGGAGTTTTTGTACACCTTGGTATAGGGTGTATTGGTGCACCCAGTGAATGGCGACAGAGTAGAGAGCGTACACCATTAAATGGGGTGCATCTGTATTTCGAATCAATGACGGGGGTGCACGAATGAAAGGAATCCTAAAGATACGCAGCTCCTGCGACTTCACGATTATTCTTGGCGATGTCTTGAATTGCAATCATGGGGGGGGGGAGCATTATTTTCGCTCAATAGATCACCCCTAAGATAGCGCCATTGACGTTATATCAAAGCGATAAAATTGGCCATGATGAATAAAAGACGATGAAGCGGCCTCTTGCTTTCACCACGGCCAGCATCCTCCGCTATGAGGCACACTAGATATCGCATCTTCGCCGTCCAGTTCTTTGTATTTTTTTTACCACGACTGTACAGTAAACACAATTTTCAACATTTCTGCAAGGCGGAAATTCTTTACGTATATACTGTTGATCTGCTGTTAGCGTTTCGTGCAACACATGTTTAAAAAGCGACAAGAGAGCCGGAGCTGTTTTGTCTTCAAAAATATATACTGTAAGGAAGACTCAGACTCGGTGACCAGTCTGAATGATATTTTATTCGAACTGGTCCGCAGTTCCCGGCCGGGCCACGCGAGTCATTTGAGATGATGATGATGGTGATGCGCGACGACGACGATTACGACGCTATCATAATATACTCATGATACTATATTTTTATTACCACTAGAAATCAAATCACATACATGCTAATCATCATCATATTCCCCCATGCACCTCCACTTCAAGTTCAGGCAATACATAATTTTTATTCAAACTTAGGAATACATTCCACCCGCAACATCAATGGACGCTCCAGTCGTGAAACTGCTCTTTGGGCTCAGCATGAACACAATCGTTTCAGATATTTCTATGGGCTCCGCCTTACGCTGCATGGGTATATCGTTCATTATTCGATTTCGAATAAGTTGAGGCGGATATTGTGAAATCATTGGTGTATCGGTGAGCGCGGGCAGGATGGCATTCAACCGTATTCCCTTGGTCGCGAGCTCCCGAGCCACAGACTTGGTGAAGGCCAGAACTGCGCCTTTGGATGCCGCGTACGCGGAAACTCCCGGTACTCCGCCTTTGCCGGCAATGCTCGCAATATTCACGATGGCGCCATCAGTCACGCTTTGAGCCAGCATGGACTTTACCGATTCCCGTGTAACGAGGAACGTGCCCTGCAATTAAATTCGTCTCCTTACAGACATGGACATTGACAATGTGTCTCTCTACAGCTGCAACTATCCACGAAAAAATACCACTATGCTCCACCCGGACTAAATAGAGTTTTGAATAACTATATATTCCTTCGAAACTCTATTTCCCTTCTAAAAACAACAATATATTTTGTCTTAAGTATCAACATTGTTTTCTGATAGATTTCAACAACAGAACACAGTCGATACTATATTTACCACTTGAATTTCGTTTATATCGTCCCAATGACGGATATTTCTCGTCTTAGTGAATACGAATATGCAACGGATATTGTTCAGGTCGTGTCATCCTGCCATTAAAACAATAATAGGAACACATGAAAATAAAATTAAAGGGTGGTATCCCAGACAGCTTTATTAGAGGCGAAAAAAAGTTTTTTTTTTTTTTTTGTCTTGAAATGTAGCGCCTGAAAAGGCAGTAGAATTGAAGGTGGAGCCAAACTTGAACTCCATTGGCCAGAGACGAGTTACATTGACTTTAGTTCCTTAAATAAGTGCCCATGTTAGGCTTAAGTGCTGGAAGTTTGACTGTCATCTGGCATCTTTGGGCCTAAATCGCCAAACAAGTGCCAGAGTTAGGCACCACTTCTGGTTGTTCGGTTTTTATATAGCAACTTTGGGACTAAATTACCCCCCGAAATTCCTTGATTTAAGCTTCGCTGCAGGTTTTTCACTTTATATGTGGCATTTCTGGCTGAAGTCTGGCACTTTGACAATTATATGGCGAGCAAAAAAAAAAAAGCCATAGAAACAAAAAGGAAAGGCTCTCTGGCACTGTATCTAACGCCTTGTAGCAATGTCGTGTTAGGGCCAAATTAGGCCCCTGGGATTGCCAAGCTTGGCAATCCCAGGGGCTTCAGCGTTTCTCTGGTATGCTACCCGAGTAGGTATAATTGGCATGTGACTTACTCTTAGGTTGGTAGCGACTATATTGTCAAATAAATCATCGCTAGTCATGTCCACTGGCGTCGGCGTCTGCAGAATACCGGCGCTGTTGACCACGAGACTGAGATTCTTTTCCGGGAACGCAGATCTGATATCTTTGAAGAGGGACTCTACATCGGCCGATCTTCGAACATCGGCATACATTCCTTTGTGACCAGAGTCCATGATATCTGTGAATGAAGACAAAATAGGAGAATTACTTTTATAAATACCACATACAATAATTATAAAATTGTATCATAATACCCACAGGAATCCCTTCAAAGAAATGTTTGAACGTGCTGTGCTAGTTTAGTAAAGACAAAACAGAGCCGCATCACCTGATGAAAGGAATCCTAAAGAAATTACCAGTTAATAAATGTTTGTTAATTTCAACTCAAACCACGATGATATAGTTATCTGAGAAAAAATTGCGACTCTTTTTATCAACGTTTGCTGAATAGCACATAAAATGAGGAACACATAAAGTCAATAAATGATTATATTTATCAGAAAGCATTTCTTTTATTAAGCATTGGGCAGGTTTAGCTGATATTGTCCGAATGAAAGACAGTATGTTTTAAACCTGAGTTTGCTCGGATTCCGTTTTTAGACTAACTGTATTTATGTGTTTTTCATAATTTTTTTTTTTTTTTTTACTTTTAAACATTTAAACGAATTCCAAAGATTGCATCAAGCGTCTTTTATCAAACAATATTTTATTAACACTGTAAGGTTCCGGAACTTTTACGACCATTGTGAGGGCGAAGAGTGCGCGGGGGACAGGGGTCCCCAGTGGAGCGAGCGTCTCGCGTATTTATTTATTTAGGTTACCACACAGCATTTAAGAAGGCATTATTGCGAAGGAGGGATGTAAATAGATGAGCAAATGTACAAACGCACTAAGCACGATAACATGATCGAACAAAACAATATTGTAGTAATTACACGGTACTCAACTGAACAGTGGCATGAGAATGAAAAAAGGTCGCATCAGTTTCAAAAGTCAGCATTTAAGATATCAAAGAACAACGTTGTAGAAGTGATGTCGATTGTGTCTTCCGGTAGGGAGTTCCATTCGGTCGTTGGAGATACAAAATAGGTTTTTAAATATATCCGTTCTACATGCTCATTTCTTTAGTAATCTCTCCTTCCTGATGTGAAGTGGAGAGGCATCATATAGTTATGTTTATATACGCCGATGTAATAATGAACACGCTATGACATAATTTAAACCGCACAGACCTCCTTCTGTGGGTTAATGAAATTAAATTTAGCTATCTTTTTAACTGGCGAATACCCGATCTAAGATTGTAATTACTTACTATAAACTTAGCTGTTCTGATTTGCACTTTTTCCAGTTGGTTCAAAAGAGAGGCCTGGATGGGGTCCCAGGAAGCACTTGCGTACTCTAAGATACGCCTAAGATATGGATAAAATGCTGTGCTTTTAATGTTCTTAGGGCAATTTCTGAAATTCCATTTATAAAGTTACGCATTCAAGTCGCTTTTTCGGTTATGTAGCCCACGTGTTTGGTCCAGATAAGGTTTTCTGAAAAATATACCTCAAGCAATTTTACATCGGATACTCTCGCCGAAGAATTTCCGCTGATGTCATATGTAATAACGACCGGCTTGTGCTTGCGCGTAAAATGTACGCACTTACTTTATCTCTGTTTAACTTCATGCCCCATGTGTCGCACCTGGCTGAGATACGGCTGATGTCATCTTGTAATGCCCAACAGTCGGCCATTTCTCGAACTTCAGAATAGACTACGCAGTCATCAGCATAGAGCCTCATTTTTGATCTCGGTGAGTGGGTGATATCATTGAAAAGAAAAAAATAAAAAAGTTTCCAACATTCGCCCTGAAATTCGCCCTGACATCCAACATTCGCCCTGACATTGGCACCCGCCCCAGATTCGCAGGTAAATAGAGCGTATGGCTGTCTTATGAACTGTTTCTGAAGAGCTCGCTAGCCTAGCGGATGGCAATCTTGCGGCGGTGGACGTTCATCCGAAATTGGTTGGTTTCGCAGCAGACGACAGCCGGTTCCTCCGGGCCTCACATTTGACGGAGGGACACAGACGCTCCCGTGACGTGGAGTCACGCGCCTCGCTTCGACGCTCTTATTGAATCGCGGGGGCCGTAGCCTCCACAGTTTGCCAAGATATCGTGAAACGGAGTGTGGTAGGAAGGAAAGTTCTCTAAACTCGGCGAAATGAACACAAATATTACTTGAGATGCCCTGATATATTAACTGCGGTCATAGAAGGAAACGTATCTAGGAGGATTTGGCCTTCTGGTTTGGGACGTGCTGGTTGCAGCCATTTATTATTTCATGGCGGCTAATCGCAGGAATACTGAAGAGGGACGTTATGAGGCGTTACTATGGAACAGATCGTGGCGGTGGGGCGACCCGCAACTCGCGGAGCTGGTTGTGGCTGGGAAGGCTCTCCACCTGAAATATATTTCTGGGGGGCTACTTGTGCCACCAGTCGAGCGTTGTTTATGTTGCGGGAACCGTTTGCCACTTTCCGTTGACAAGTGCAATATCGCCGCCTTGGAAGGGTCTACAAACTGGGACTGCTCCGAATGAGGCAGGGGGGTCGGAGCTAAAGAGCCGTTCGTGCAAGGCCTAGGTAGGGAGAGCGCTGGAGACTCGAGAGATGATACCCATCTTGTGGCTGCGAAGGTGGACGTTGCCCAGTTCAGTGACCACGGGAGGTTCTCGCCTTGCGAGTGTAGACGGGACTGTGGCGAATCCTCAATAAAAACAGCTATAGACATGTGCAGGGAAGGTGGTAATTACACAAAGGAGCGTCGTGTCAACAGAAATGCCAGAACACGGAGGCTACGAGGTACGAGATGATGTCTGACATCGGCCAGGTCCGTTGCTGGAGTTGTCAATATTTTCCGGAATTTGTTCCGTCAACTTTCATCCATTCATATATGTCTACTAATAAATTTATTAATTTTAAAACATGAGCTTGTCCTGTCTGATCCAGCTCACTGCCATCAAGGCCAAAGTCAAGCCCATTCCTCCAGACCACCAAAGAGGGAGGAAATCTATTCCATCATCAAGAACCTTACTAACACTGTGAACAATCAGTAGAAATCATGATTTTTCTTCCGCTGAGATTCGAACGTGGACTTCAATCGACAGGCAACTCATTCGAAAAGAAAATGTTCTTATTATGCGAGGAAGCATTTTTTACTTTACTTTTGTTTTTTCCGCTCTTGCAAGATCTTACAAATTAGAGAGCCTCATATTTGGCGTCAAACAGGGAGATTACATTTCGTGCTTCCATAGCGTGACCAACCTAGAGAAAATGGCTTGCTCAATACTTTTAATGTGATTACTTCTTGATTTGCGGTATATTTAAGAACGGGAAAGTTGTAGAGTATATACGCTTCGAATTGTTGTGCATAACTAGCACCCATTTCATTCAAGTGCGCATTTGGCTTCCTATATGGAAGCTATGGCTTAGAATGTGTTCGTTACTGGTAAAATTAGCATTTTTGTTGTCTCGTTTTACTCTGACATCTCAAAACCTTAGTGGGTTGCACATTCTACAAAGTAGAAAGCAGAGAAATAGGAGTTACATTGTAAAAATTGAATAAAGGGGTATGACTGACCGCGGAGACGTCATAAAGATGCCAGAAATTTAGATTCAAATACCGAGAGAAAAAACATTACAATCACACTTATCCCGTTCAAATCGTGCGGCACGCAATCCTTAGAAGCCCGAGTAAATGGGACAAAAAGAGTACAATTTTTTAGGAAAACCACCTTTAAAATATTGATTGCGAACCCGCGAGTAATTCCTGGATGGCAGTCAATGTGATATACGCAGAGGTGGCTAGTAGCAGATGACAGGCTACTAACAATTTCGACTAAAACTTCAACTTTACACGAAAGTGCAACCTATGCTTTGCTTATAACTGTGAGGTAAGATGTCAATTAGACTTTCCGTGCCGATTGTTTTAGAGCAAAAGCATAAACATTTTGGTCATTTTATGTATAACTGAATCAACAGATCAACAATCTCGCTCATATGGTATGCCAATCAAAGAACGTGTGAGCCTTCATCAGAATGCATCTATCGTTGGAACAGGTGTATAAGAAGCTGCAAACAAACCTTGCAGCATTTTGATGGTTTCTTTGATGCCTGTCGTATTGATGTCGGCAACGATGACTGTCACTCCTTCACGAGCCAGCACTTTGGCGACACTCTGGCCAATACCGCTAGCTCCACCAGTGACAAGTGCTAGCCGACCGTCAAGTTGTAAGGAGGAAGAACCTTCATGCCGGTGTGCGTGATCACTGCCAACACCTAAAGATTCCCCTGTGTAGGAGATCGAATACATTGTGGTAAAATTCCTACTAATCCTTAAGAAAACACGAACCGAAGTGCCGAGAACAGTCTGCTTATGAAAACGTCGCTTACACTCTGGTCTATATATATCGCAGACGCGATTAAAGCGTGGCAGGCTTTTATCTTGTTTTGCGAGACCTCAAGATTGTAGTCTAGCCAAGATAAAAAGCACACGCATTATTATAATGTCCTCATTTGCTGATATCCGAGGCAATTCTTGGCAGCTAGGGTTTCGCGAGATTTATTCATTTCACGATATGCGCACCAAGGTGAAGTCGTAGGAGGTTAATAGCATTAATAAAAAATATCCCATCCACAACAACCAAATTTTGCATAAAATAACATTACCACATAATTTACGGTGAACGACTCTTTTATGCATATTTACAGCCCTTATTATATCAGCGAAAAATGCTGAGCAACATTCGCGGTGTCTGATATTGTTGCGTGCGTAGCGAGGTGCCTAACACGCGGCTCCCACGCTATAGGCCGCCGAAGGTTTCGAATCGCGGAAGCCTATGTGAAAATCGTACACCGGGGTTGTCTTCATAATTCCTGCTTTGGTTGAAAATGTGCTAAACACACAACGAACATCGTTGAAATAGTAAGCCAAATATTGCGCTAAAATAAATATTTTTCGCCAGGGTATTAAATCTAACTTTTGGTCCTCACCGTGTTATTCAAAGTGACAGTCTTTAATGGAAACAATAAAAAAGTGACGTCAGCGGAAGCCAGAGTTTCACACTTTGGAGTGTAGACTTTTTTCCCGACTAATTACAAGCAGTTTCTTAATGTCAAATAAGTTCTATAGTAGCTCGCTCTAGCACCCGCGCGTCAGAGCGAAACAAATGCTCGGCATAGTCAATTTTTAAACTGCCCGATTGACCTGCAAGCATGCCTTCCACTGGCGTCACGGCACTAAAAACGCAGGTATATTTGAATTTCGGTTTTGGTATCGTTTTCACTTGCCGATTTCACAATAACTATCCCGAATTTCGCGATACTAAATAGCATACCAGAACGGCTAAAGGCAGGTGATTCTAAAAATATAGTTAGTTGGGGGAGCTGAAAAAATCACCGAAGTAGCCCTTTAAAGTGGAATCTCTATACGGCCGACCAAAATCAGGAGCTGCATAAACCCGAAATGCGTAAATCGTTCAAACCAAAACGGTATCGAAAAAAAGAATAAAAAATAAAACGGTGATTGGTGCAGGGATAGAATTCCGGTCACCGGCGAGGAAGCACATTTCTCTGTTGACGGAGCTGCGGACCCAGCACGTAGAAACGGGAGGGGCAGAATCATGTGGTGTGAAAAGGTGCGCGAAGAGGAGAGGGGTGGAAAGGGCAAGAAAGAGAGGGGAAGAAACATCTAGTGTAGACAGCGCGCGCGGAACAAGGAGAAGGGGAAAGGGCAAAAAATAGAGTCTTCTCTTTCTTGGTGACCGAGAAATACCAGAAAAATGCCTTTGTATCCGGGTTTCGCTGAATGGAAGCGCGCGCAGCGTCACGAAGAGACAATGGTGTGACGCAATCAGCTTTCACACAAAACCCAGCCCTTTGCACCACCTGAACTTATGGCACCACCCATCCCTGGCACTAAAAGAATGAGGGTGATCCTGCTCTATGCACCACCCGAATTAAGAGCACCCCCGACACTACAAAGCTACTGCATTTCAACTCGTTTGGAAGAACGACGAAACATGCAGACAATTCTTAATTTTACACTTCTTCTGTTATAAGGAACATTTCAGATTCTTCTCAGCAGGTTGATTCACGGTTAGATCATGCAATGATGTTTTGGGTCATATTTTTATATTTCTACAAAAACAAAATATATATTTAAGCCGTATCCTTGGAAGAATTCCGCAATATTAATGCCGTAGATACCTTTGTCCCACATATACAAAACTGATAAACATTAGGCGTTAAAAATGTCAATATTTCACATGATACACTGCACCGCCCTCAATTTCTTAAAACATCACTTGCTGTGTTCTTATTTGTTTGTTTATTATACAAACGTTTCTCAAAACGCGCAGAAAAGATGAATAAATTATGTTCAAATTGATATGAGCAATAAATTATAGAAACATCATTAAAGCCTTATTTAAACACACATACACAAATTAGTTTATTGAAGAACTTTTGTAATTACTTAGTAAACTACACCAAAAGGTGCATAGTTACATAGAGCTCACAGTGATATAAAAGTAGTTCTATACCATTTGCGTTTTTGTGTTAATGATGAAATCCAGCAGATGTCCAAATATGTGTCGCAATTGCGCGTAAATATAAAAATATATATATATATATTTATTTTCCTTAAAAAGTTGTAACCTATTCTCGATAAGGTGTACTACGTTGTGACGTCAAGATAATGAGTCACATTTAAATAAGAAACAAGAGAAACGATATCAACCCTTGCCTAAAAATAAGCCGACTTGTTTCCGTTATAAGGGTTTTGCTGCACAACAACTCCCCCAGATATGAGGCATCTGGAAGCGACAGAGTCAAAAAAGCCCATTACTACCATAGGCAGTCGAACACGATGCTCATTGCTATACACAGCATAGCTTTAGTTTTGTGCTTATTTCCTTTCCCTCCCCTTTTTTTTCTTTTTTTTTTCGCCCGTAATCAAGAACGATGTATGGATTTCGTCCTCGCGGTGCTTTGTCCTCGCCGATCCTCGCTACCCGACGCATTGCTGCAATACATCGTTTCACCTTACGTTGGCTTGCAGCGGGCCCTAGGAGCTATCTCAGCCAGTTCAGCGCGTTGAGTGTCTCGTCAGTTCGCGCCCGAAGCGTTGCCGTAAGATCACTGACACTCATTCGTTGGCTCCGATGGCCCTTATCGTCCGCTGCGGTTCATCGTACGACAAGACGGAGTATCAACAGTAGGTGGACCTTGACCGTCCACTTGCGTGTGTGCATGCGGGCGTCTGCGGACGCCACTAGACGACGCTAATAAGTTTTAAAAACAACTCCAAGCACGGGGTGTGTGCATAGATTTAAAAAGTATTTTTTCGGTGGCATCTCACAGCAAAATCAAATACAGCTAGGAAGGTACTGTCACGAAGAAAATAGTCTGTAGCTCCGTTGACGAAGATTCTTATATTGATGAACAACTGTTAATTTAAGGGATATGTGATAAACTTTTTTGCAACTGATATGGACAATTCGTCAGTAATCGTTGGGGGGGGGGGGGATACTCCTAACATCTGGCGACTTCTGCCGTCCTCCTCGGCCAAATCTTCAGCGGGTGCCCCGGCCTCAGCTAAACTCGATAAATAAGGATCCCCGCAAAGGTGGGGGAGCCGAAGACCTCCACAGCCATAAGGGGTTCCAAGTTTGCGAGCTCGCAGGTGGAAGACTCCATAGTCGAGGGCGTCGGAGGTACAGGTAAGCCCCCAGAGGCAGAGTGGTGTTCACGGCATTGCATCCGGGTGCCGACTTTTTTGCGGGGGGGGGGGGGGGGGGGGGGGGGTTGTTTAAAAAGAGAAGAAGGGTGATTTCAGTAAGATCGACCAACATGGTGGCAGGTTGACATTTTTAAATCAACTGATGTTTTTATATGTTATTGCCTACTGTCTGGTATAAACGAATCCACACTTAGTTTTGACCAGAAACAATATCTCGGGACAGGAAAAATCGTAAGGCATAAGAGGTGGACAGTTCCATTAACGCGCACTGATGCAGGGGGCACATTTGAGAGTGAATAAATAAACCGATAACATTAGGAGAATGCTAATACGTTTTTAGACGCAAACTATGGGTACAGCTTGCTTGTAATGTAAACTAATATATTTATTTAAATTTTATTTATTTTTTTAAAAATTGCCAAACATGCTTGCTTGAACGACAAATGTCAAAATGTGCTGGCCTCTATCTCATGAAATAATTTGATCATTATTATATAATTTGCAGATAGTATTCTACTTATATATGGGTATTATTTAAAAAGTAAATAGGGTATGTGAGTGATACGATAGTCGGGATATATTTAGGCAAACATGGAAAAAATTCAAACAACGAAATATTCCAATGCGAATAAAAACAAAACACCACCTTCGATTTTTCTTTTTCAAATTTGGGAACCCTGTTATACTCTATTTCGGCATTCATTTCTATTAACAACATGTTGCATTATTTTATTGAGAAAGAAGAAACAACTCCCCAACGTAGGGTCCTTTTTCAAAGCCTACACTTAGCAGTGGCCTATACCAGAAGTGACTCTGAGCTCCAGTTCCATGAAACTAACACACCCATTTTATATATTTTTATTCAGAAGAGGCCATTGATAACTATAGAAATCATTGACACACTAAAATTGAGGAGAAACTACTGTGCACAAAGAGCTATCATATTACGAACTAGTAATCTGATATAAGATCCTGCAGCCATCGGCCACTGGGAACTTTGTTTACCTTATTTTCCTACGGCACTATATGCTCTCTCTTTTACCCTCTATCTCTCTCTCTCTCTCTCTCGTATATATATCCCTGACTTATATCTAGAATAAAAACATATTCAAGCACTCCCTTTCTGCGTGATAGTGTTCTATGGCTAGCAACAATCATTTCCTCGCGAAGATCACGATTAAGGCGTAATAGTTCACGGAAGTAGCAGGCGAAACCCATCGCTAATTCTGGCAAAACGGCCGATACAATCTTTTTTTGCATTTCCCCGCTCGCTGTCAAGGATGAGGGGGTTCGCGTCAACCAGCAAAATATGGCCGCCGATGGTTGTTCACTGAGCAGTCGTGCCTGTTGCCATCCCACTCGCTGGCTTCGACGGCGATAATATCAGGCACAAAGAGGCGCACCGACAGAGAGCAGAACCCCCAAATACTCTAGCCCCGCCTAAATACAATAGAGCGTAAACACTGTCGGCATGTTAACCTAGGAAAGGTTAACATGGCGGCAGTGTTTACGTTTTAGGTAGGAAAAGCATAGCGTGTTTTATGAGGCGGATCCTTACACGAGGTGCAAGGTTAGCCCTGAGAACCTGTCTGCTGCCTTAGAGTACTTCGCGGAAGACGAGCTGCAATGTTCGCGCCAGGGTCCCAACCAGAAGGACATGTCTCTGTCACTGCTCGACGGGGAGGAAAACGTTCGTGCCAAAGCGCTTCTAGATACACTCAACCCGAGAGGCCTTTCCTGTATACAAAGACAAGCATCCTGGTTCCGACATTGGGCTAACGAAATTTTATTCCTTGCTCCCTAGATGGGTCAAATGTGTTCCACACCAAGAAGTGTGCGTTTGTGTGCGCTGCGCCAATTATTACCTTTGTATTGCCGCTGTAGAGAACGTTACAGGCTCAACATTCAACAGTGGTGAAATGAACTCAGCATTTCTGCGCGACGCACTAACAAGTCTGTGTCTTTAAGGAGACTGTGATCACTCCCCAAAAGGCCAGTATCTTACACTCGAGGAACTTCATATCCCAGAGAATTAAGAGATTGTGCTTACAACTTGTGAGTCCGAAGTCGTTCAAGTAACGGTTGAAAGTTGAATATTTCGCAACCATATCTGACAAACGCAATATAAAGCGATCTGCGATGAAAAGCAGCTGCATGCAACGCGGGAGCATTGTCTTTCATTTTGACTTTGCTGAAAACTGAACCATCGTGCTACCTGACAAAGTTAAAGCATACTACTGAAGAAAAAAAAGTTACGATATTTACATCTGTAGTGACGACAAGAAAATCTACAAACAGCGTTGCTATCATCAGTGAGGACCTGTGTGCCGACGTCGCTCTCACGTGCTTGGCTCTAAAAAAAGTGAAAGAGTGGGTTGAAGACAACGTTGCGGTATTATCGCACGTGACGTACGTAAGGGACGGGGCCGCCAGTCATTATAGGAATCGCTACCAGCTTCACCATTTTGCGCAGAACGATTGCCCATAACCCCAGTGATTATTTTCTGCATCTAGACATGGAAAAAATGCATGTGACGGAGTTGGCGGACTCGTGAAGCACCAGGCCACACTGAACAACCTGAGAGGAAGTTCAATAAACACCATTCAGACGGCCAGGACAATGGTGAGCGTTCTATCCGAGAAACTGAAAGGCTTGAGTATCTGAACAAAAATAAAGTTCGGTATCGTGAAAAAAAAAAAAAAAGAGTGGCTGACGGTGCGCACCTTCCCCGACATTCAGTCTTTTTTACGCGTAGCGGCTGTGCAAGTCATGAACTGAAGGAACTTGTGACGTATATGTAGCACGGACAGTCGGATCTGGTTAGAACAAACTTTCATAAATGGGGACGTCGAGGAAAGCCTTAATGTAAAGTGCCCAATTTGATGCCCCAAGGACTGCTCATTTTGAATGCAGGGACATCTTATTTATCACAGTTTTCTTCGCGGGGTATTTAACCTACTATTTTACTTGGTGATAGCCAGTGTTGTACGGAACGGCGTTCCAAGGAACGGCGTTCCTGGAACGCGTTCTTTTTACGAGAAACGAAGGAACGCCGCCGTTCCATTTTGTATCGATGGAACTGTAACGGGAACTCATTACATGTTTACGGGAACAGAGGAAGGAACGGCGTTCCTTTTTCTTCGTTCAGTGAGGTCATTTTTATTTTATTTCTCGGAGGGGAATTTAAAAAATGTATAAAAGCAATATATTTACGAAGAGCAGGATCTAGTTAAGTTTTTAGTTACTTAGGGTTTATTTTGTGGGGTCCCCGCTTGGTAACAGTCGGGTGCCGGAGAGCTAGTGAGCATTAATTTTTTTTTCAGTACACGTCTCAAACTTAGCTACTTCCTTGCTTCCATAAATCCTCATACACCCAGAAATCTAATGCCGACTGCAGCCATCACTGAACCTCTACAAAGAAACCAATTACACCAAAAAAACAGGTTACTAGACATACTTTTGTACACCAAACAATGGCCAGATGCACAAAAATTAACCTCAGTTCCCTCTCCTCTTCTCCCACCTTCAAACTGAACACCGAATCCGACCCTCACGAAGAAGGACTGGTAGTTTTCAAGACTGACCTTCCAAATGCCCTACCTTCTTCTCCACTTGCTCGTCTTGCGTACAGGAGCATCGAGAAGCAACTGTTGTTAAGTTCGAACACGGGACTTTGTTAGATTGAAACATGTGAGGTTGTTCTAAAACGCTCGTGCAGAGAGGGGTAACAGTACACTTTGCTCGTCTGCAAAGCCCACTACAAACATGTATATGGCAAAACGCTGAAATTTTTAAAAGTGAATATATCAACAAATGAAACCTTCCTGGCAACAGAAAGAATAAAAGGAACTCGGGACATGGACGACGAACGACAAGAAATGTTCGTCGTCTCTTGTCCCATGTTTGTTTTATTCTTTCTGTTGCCAGTCAATGTTACCAACGCGCTCTTATATTAATGTAAACCTTGCTGCCACTTGTTTTCTTCTCCTGGTATTCCTCCATCACGGCATTCAAACTCGTATGTTGCTATTTAATAGGATAGATAAAAAAAAAAACGTGGTTTGATCTAACTAATTATTGGAATTAGCAAAATACAAATGTAACGTATATGTAACGATACGTTCCATTTTTTAACTATAACGGGAACGAGTTCCTTTCTCAAAGATGGAACTTGTAACGGGAACGCGTTCCAATAATCAAGAGGAACTAGGAACGAGCTTCTGTTCCTCTTTTTGAGGAACGTGAACAACATTGGTGGTAGCTTATAATCTTTATCTGCTCACCATATGAGAATCACGAAACGTTATCCTAGAGCAGGATAAAATATTGTCTCGAATGACAAGTGATGAGGCTGCGAATGACTGAGTAAACTGAACGTTTAATAGGGCGAACTTGTGCCGAAAAATAAAAAGGAAACCGAAGATAACAGCAGATCGTCGCAGGCGTCGAAGTCGGTGTAAGAGCAGAGTCGAACGCTGGGGCGAGACTGACTTGGCTCGGCACGCGAAGCCCCTTGTGTACACGCGTGGGCTTCTGGAATAATCGGTGTAGAAGGTTCGACGCGTAGAACATTCGGAACTCGATCACACAAGAATGTTCTCGAACTCACGAGAACGCAATGTTGAAAGAATAAATAAAAGAGCATTCCACTGACTGCAATCGAACCTAGACGTTCCGCGCGACAGTCAAGCGCGGTAACCACTCGGCCACGCACGCGGTCGCTCGCCGACGCGCGTGGCATTATTCCCGCCTTTAAAAAGGCATCGTCACGATGCCACGTGAAAGGCAACAAAACAGAGCAAGACAAACAAAAGAATGGGAAAATACGGAGGCTGGCAAAACACAATCCTATCAAGTGTTTCACAAGATCACAGTTCGCAGTCTTATCGCGCTTAGTACGGCTTGAGGCGCACTACGTAGACGACTTCCGGTCGTGGAGGGCGGCGTGATGAAGTCCGTGTTCCGTCGGGCATAACCTCGTAGTTCAGATCCGCGAGTCGACGAAGTACTTTGTAGGGTCCGAAGTAACGCTTTAAGAGTTTCTCGCTTAGCCCGCGTCGTCATATCGAGGTCCAAACCCACACACGGTCTCCGGGCTTGAAGCGAACGTCGACCCGGCGAAGGTTGTACCGTGTAGCGTCGACACGCTGTTGATCTTGAATTCGGAGTGGGGCGAGCTGGCGAACGTCTTCGGCTGGATGAGCAACCACCTGGGCGTTGGGGATCCCATCGTCAGCTGGTTCGTGGGGTAGCATCGCGTCGAGCATGGTCGTTACTTTTCTGCCATGTACCAGCTGAAACGGTGTTACTCCAGTGGTCTCTTATACCGCCGTGTTGTAAGCAAACGTGACGTAAGGTAACACCTCGTCCCAAGTCTTGTGCTCTACGTCGACATACCTAGAGACAATATCGACGGTAGTTTTGTTTAGCCGTTCTGTTAGTGCATTTGTCTGCGGATGGTACGCAGTGGTTCGACGATGGCCGGTGCCACTGAGACGAAGGATCTCTTGCGTCAGCTGGGCCAAGAACGAGGATTCACTGGCTGTGACAACGACTTCAGGGGCGCCGTGCCGGAGGACAATGGACTCGATGAAAAACTTGGCGACTTCAGCAGCCGTGCCTGCTGGAAGGGCTTTCGTCTCGGCGTACCGTGTAAGATAATCGGTGGCTACGGTTATCCTGCGGTTTCCCGACGTTGACGGCGGGAAAGGGACAAATAAATCCATTCCGATCTGCTGGAATGGCATGGACGGGGAAGAAATGGGATGCAGAAGTCCTGACGGCTTCGTCGGCGGTTTCTTGCGTCGCTGTCACTCGTGGCATGATCGAGCGTAGAGGTGAACGGTATTCGGAAGCCTCGGCCAGTAGTACTTTTCTCGAATCCTGGCGAGCGTCCTGCTGTAGCCAAGGTGTCCAGCCGTTGGGTCGTCATGGCATCCTTGGAAGATTTCTTCTCGAAGGCTGGAAGGAATATCCAACAGCCACGCTGTGCTGTTGTTGACGAACTTTTCTTTGTACAGCACCCCTTGCCGTATGGAGAAGGTAGGCAGGATTCGGAAGAAAGCACGGGGAACCGTACTCGCTTGTCCCTCTAGGTGCGCAATGAGCGCTCGTAGTTCAGGGTCGTCACGCTGGAGTGCTGCCATGTCGCTGACATCCAGAAAGCCGAGGAAACACCCATCGTCGTCGTCTTCGATGCAGGCAGGACCGCCCTTGACTGGGGCTCTTGAGAGGCAGTCGGCGTCATTGTGCTTCCGGCCCGACTTGTGCACCACGGTCATGTCGAACTCCTGCAGTCATAGGCTCCACCCGGCGAGGCGTCCGGAGGGGTCCTTCGGATTCGCGAGCCAGCAGAGCGAGTGGTGGTCGGTGACCACGCGAAAAGGACTTCCATGCAAATATGGGCAGAAATTTGTTATTGCCCAGACGACAGCAAGGCACTCCTTTGCAGTCGTTGAGTAGTTCTTCTCCGCCTAAGACAGCGTCCGACTCGCGTATGCTATGACTCGCTCTGCTTCGTCTTGCATTTGGACTAGTACCGCGCCAAGTCCGGTGTTACTGGCGTCAGTGTGGATCCCTGTTTCAGCGAATCGGTCGAAATGGCCAAGGATCGGGGCGTCTGGAGTCGTCGTTTGAGCTCATCGAATGACCGCTGGTGTTCTTCTGTCCATTCAAACTTTACGGCGTCCTTCGTAAGGTGCATCAGCGGTGCGGACATCTTGGTGAAGTCCCTCACAAAGCGGCTGTAGTAGGCACAGAGTCCGAGAAATCTTCTCACAACCTTCTTGTCGGACGGCGGAGTAAATGCAGCTACGGCGCGGGTTTTCTCGGGGTCAGGGAGAACACCTTTGTTGTTCACGACGTGGCCGAGGAACTTTAGTTCCCCATGGCCGAACCGGCACTTTGTTGGCTTGAGTGAGAGACCGGCGGTCTTCATGGCTTGGAGCACGGCTCGAAGTCGTCTCAGGTGCTCGTCAAAATCTCGTGAGAATACCACATCGTCCAGGTAGACGAGGCAGCTCTGTCATTACAGACCTGCCAGCACGGTGTCCATGACACGCTGGAAGCGGCTGGTGCTGTACGAAGTCCAACCGGCATCACTTTGAACTTGTACAGTCCGTCGGGAGTGACGAAGGCAGTTTTCTCGTGGTCGCGTTCGTCGACTTCAATCTGCCAGTAGCCACCCTTCAGGTCCATCGACGAAAAATAGAGGGAGTGGCGCAGTCGGTCTAGCGTATCGTCGATACGGGGGAGCGGATAGACGTCCTTCGTAGTCACAGCGTTCAGTCGACGATAGTATACGCAGAATCTCAGGGTACCGTCCTTCTTTACAAGGACGACTGGGGACGCCCATGGACTTTTTGATGGTTGAATGATGTCGTCGTCGAGCATTTCCTGGACTTGATATTGAATCACCTTCCTTTCCTTTATGGAGACGCGATATGGCGACTTGTGGACAGGGAGCGCGTCGTCGCCGGTAATAATGCGATGTTTCGCTATTGTTGTTTGGCGAACTTTCGACGACGTGGCAAAACAGTCCTTGTATTCTGCGAGGAGATCAACCAGTTGCCGGCGCTTAGGGGCTGGGAGCTCGAGGTCGATGTCGAGCTGCGGCGGTGACGTGCACTTCCGCTGTGACGGTGAGGTTTCCTCATTGATTGCGGTAACCGCGGCTGGCGCCTGAAGCTTTTCGACGTGGCCTACGGTGGTACACCTCGTTAGGTGCTGCGGCTCCTCTCGAAACTTCGTCACGAGAACAGTCGTACGTCCTTCTTGGAGATCCGTTACGCCTCGTGCGAAGCCAATTCCTTTTTCAAGGAGCAGTTGGACGCTGCCTTCCAGAAGAGCTTCGCCGTGCATTTCTGCGTCCGTTATCACGGTGACGAAAACACTCGACCGCGGCGGCAGGTTCACATGGTCGGCAGTATCTCGGATCGCGGTTGACGTCGTGTTGGTCTCCACCGGCGGCAGAACAGGCTTTCGCAGCGTCAACTGGTTTGCTCCGAGGTCGATGACGGCGCTATACTCGCAGAGAAAGTCCATTCCAAGGATAAAGTCCCTCGCACAGTCTTGCAGAACAACGAACTTCACAGGGAACGTCTCACCGTGGATCTTGACGCGAGCAGTGCATCTTACAACTGGTGTAATGAGGTGTCCTCCGGCGGTTCGTATTTGAGGTCCCTCCCACGGCGTCATGACTTTTTGAAGGCGGCCGGAGAGCCTCCCACTCAAGGCTGAGTAGTCTGCTCCGGTGTCTAGGAGTGCTGATGCGTCGTGGCCGTCAATGACGACGTTTACGTTGTTGGACACCGTTGCACGGGCGTCGTTGCGATGCGTGGCGTCGAGAGAGTGGGAGCGCTCCGGCGTTCTTGGAGGCTCTTTACTTCGGTCGTCTTCGGCAACGCCACCTCCAGACGTTGCCGCACTTAGTTTTCCCGGCGACGCAGCGGAGACAGGCTCTATCGGCGGGGTCGTGGCTCTTGAGACGCTGAACGTTGTGGCCATGGGGAGCGGGATTCACGGCGGAGAGACGGTGTTGAGGTCGGCGGGCGTCGGAGGTACTCCTCGATGTCGCGAGGGCGTTCGCCGTACCTCGTACGTGGGTCGTTCGGGTGGAACCCACGCAGGGCCATTTGCCGGTAGGGACAACGGCGGTAGATATGGTCGGCCTCCCCGCAGTGGTAGCAGATGAGTCGTCGTTCCGCTGTCCTCCACACTTCAGTTTTCCTTGGCGCCGGCTGGTCTCGGCGGTTGTACTGACGTCGTTCGTCGTTGCGTTGGGGGTACGCCTGCGTTGGTGGGTCTCGTCGTGGCGCCACCGGGTAATGTTCAGAAGTTGCCGGCGGTCGTCGGGCCAATGCGGCGTAGGTCAGCGTCGGCTCATCATATGCGGCCACGGTGACAGGGGCATCCGGAAGGAACGCTCGCTGAACCTCGTCCCGAACAACCTCGGCAATGGGGATTGAGGCCGGGCGCTCAGCAGTCGGCAGAAGCTTCTTAAGCTCCTCCCGGATGACCTCGCGAATAAGCTCTCGAGTGCCCGGGATGCCGTTGGCAAGGTCGCAAGGGGACTGCGGAACCGCGCTGACGCCGGGTAGCCTCTGGTAGTGGCTGGCTCGGGCTTGCAGAGCACGCTCGATGTTCGTCGCCTCCGTGACAAACCCTTGAGCAGTCATCGGTGGGTTGCGTACGAGTCCACCAAAGATGTCGTCCTTCACGCCACGCATCAAAATACGCAGCTTCCTTTCCTCGGTGGCCTGAGGGTCGGCGCGGGAGTTTAGGCGAAGCACGTATTCCACAAAGCTCGTGACGCTTTCATTGGGGCCCTGGGTCCTCGATTGCAGCAGGTCTTCGGCCCTCTCCCTTTGGTGTTGACTGGCGAATGCTCGCGTGAGCTCGTTCTTGCAAAGGTCTCACGAGGTCAAAGAAGCTTCATGGTTTTCGAACCAGTGCTTTGCAGTTCCTTCAAGTGAGAAATAGAGGTTTTGCAGACGCTCTTCGTCACTCCACCCGTTGTGGCGAGCCACGCGTTCGTACTGGTTGATCCAGTCTTCGACGTCCTCGTAGATCTCGCCGAGGAAGGGAGCAGGTGTTCGCGGAGCAACGGGCAGGACGACGACGGGCGGGGTGGTCATGGTCGGGATCATGTTTTTTCCTTTTCTCGGGCAAGAGACAAAGTTCGCGGGACTGACCTCTGGTACGACGGCTTCTTCGGGCTTCGGCGTCTTCTACGAAGGGTAGCCTTCCGGGGCTGGACACGTCGCTTGGCCGGGATGTCTTCGGAGGGGTACGCTCTACGGGCATAGAATCCACTACCCCGCACCTCCACCAAAATATCACGAATGACAAGTGATGAGGCGGCGAATGACTGAGTAAACTGAACGTTTAATAGGGCGAACTTGTGCCCAAAAATAAAAAGGAAACCGAAGATAACAGCAGAGCGTCGCGGGCGTCGAAGTCGGCGTAAGAGCAGAGTCGAACGCTGGGGCGAGACTGACTTTGGCTCGCCACGCGAAGCCCCTTATGTACACGCGTGGGCTTCTGGAATAATCGGCGTAGAAGGTTCGACGCGTAGAACATTTGGAACTCGATTACACGAGAATATTTTTGAGCTCACGGGAACGCAATATTGAAAGAATAAATAAACGAGCATTGGACTGACTGCAATCGAACCTAGACTTTCCGCGCGACAGTCAAGGGCGGTAACCACTCGGCCACGCACGCGGTCGCTCGCCGACGCGCGTGGCAATATCTCGGCTTGCCACGATCCATTCGTACACCGAGAGTATAGAAGCTCTTACAGTCCGGCGTGGTGGTATCGCTCAGCTGAAATGGTTCGTCCCCGGAAATACATAACTAACCTAAACAAGTTTAGTATTTCATCTTTAGTTTTGTGTATGGAAATAAAGTTGTTTCTTTTATTTTAAATATAAATTATACCGGAAAGACAAACCTCACATTGCATCGTCTTTTCTCAAATCACTATTCTCTCATATGAAACCTCTTTGTACGCTGTATGTAAAAAGCTGTATATAGTTTCTCCTTACTTTTACTATGTGAACGATTGCTCTAGTTGTCAATGACCTCATCTGAATAAAAATACATGAAAGATGTGTGTTAGTTTCCTGAAACTGAAACTGAGAGTCACTTCTCGTATAGGGCACTGCTAAGTGTAGGCTTTGAAAAAGGACCCCTTTTGGGGAGTTGTCTCTTCCTTCTGAATAAAATAATGCAACATGTTTTAATAGAAATGAATTGCCGAAATAGATTAGGACAGGGTACCCAAATTTAAAAAAAAAAAATCGAATGTAGTTTTTTTTTATTCTCATTGAAATTTTCCGTTTGATTTTTTCCCATGTTTGCCTAAATATATCCCGACTATCGTCTCACTCAGACACCTTATCTATTTTTTAAGTATTCGCCATATATAATTAAAATATTATCTCCAAATTATATGATAATGATTAAATTACTTCATGAGATACAGTCCTCCAAATGTTGCCTTTTGTCGTTCGAGCAGGCATGATTGGCAATTTTTAGAAAAATAAATAAACTTAAATAAGCATAATTATTTTACATTACAAGCAACCTGTACCCATATATTTTCGTCTAAAAAGTATTAGTATTCTCCTAATGTTAACGTTTTAGTTATTTATTCTCAAACGTGCCCCCTCCATCAGTAGCGCTTTAATGCAACAGCCCACCTATTCATGCCTTACGATTTTTTATGTTCCCAAATAAATTTTCTGGTCAAAACTAAGTGTGGATTCGTTTATACCAGACACTAGACAATAGCATATAAAAACATCAGTCGATTTAAAGAATGTCGACCAGCCACCCTTTGGTCGATCTTATCTGAAATCACCCAGAAGTCAAAATGTGGACTGGCTTAAGGGGATTCGCCTCTGGCAGCTACTTATATTGGGTTTAGCAGCATTCGGAAGCCATCCGTTCAACCAATCCAAGAGGGTTTTCTTAGAACTAATCAAAAGGCAAGGAGCCCAATGCTAACATGAGAATGCCAAAACAAGCACCTACACAACACAAAACACATTTCGAACGAAGTTCACAGGATCAGTAAACCAAGACAAAGCACGTATGGAGACTCAATCACGAAACCACACACTAAAAAAAAGGTATATTCTTACACCCCTTGTCACATATATTACACCCCAAAACTTTAGTTGGACGTACAGCGCACTGGCGTTGAACCGAGTCTACCCTTTCACGAGCGGCTTGGTAGCCGAGTTGCACAACTTATCAAAATAGCTAATGTAAGTTGTGGGTCGCTCTACTAAACTGCTGCCCAATCGGTCCCTGCCTGGTCCGCCCTCCCAAGAAGTCACACGAGCAAGGATTGATTCAAAACGGTTTACTGTTCGGCGTCTTGGTTCTGGGCCTGGCAGTCGCTGTCGTTGTCCTGACCGTGCCTTGTCCGAACTCCTCGTGCACTGACACACGCGCGCCGGGCCGCCGGCCACCGCTCCTGCCCCCTCGCGCACCGTCGTCCTCCTCGGCTTCCCACACTCCCCCCCCCCCCCCCTCAAGGCCCGGTCTTTGGGGGGGGGGGGGGGGCCCGGGTGTTCACTGTTCTTGGCCGAGGAGTTGTTCCACCTCGGCCATGATGGCGTCGTCGGAAGTCGAGGGGGACGGAGGGGGCTGGTGGACGACACTGGCCCGATGGCTTGGGCCGGAAGAGGTGGTGGCGGCTGATGTTGTGGGGGCCGTCGTAGTGGCGGGTTCGATGGCGGCGGCTAATGTTGTGGGGGCCGTCGTAGTGGCGGGTTCGATAGGCGGCGGCTGCGGCAGCCGGTGCGGCGGCACGGTTTTCAGGAGGTCGGGCTGGCTGGACGGAGGAGGCCAAGGCAGCGGGAGCCAGGAGGTCCGGGCGGCTTGCCCTCAGCGTCTGGACCGCTGCCGCCACGTTGTCCGGGAGGAGATGTGCCTCCAGCAGGTCGGTATGGAGTCGACCTGCTTCGTGGGTCTCCAGGTGGATTATTGGGATCCCGCACAGCCAGCAGGTATCATGCGCTCCCAAGACCCGTGGCGCCGCCGGCTGCGTGTGGCCACGGAACGGGAGTGGGACTTGGTTGTCGGGCTGGCCAGGCGTTGGTCTTGGTTGGTGCTTTCAACGCCGGCGGGAGACGAAATGGACTGCCCCACCTTCCTCCCACGCCGTCCACGTGGCCACGGTGTGGCAGGGGGGCCGACTCCAGGCAGGTCCCCCGTCGTAGACGGACCCGCTCCGTGGTGCGGGGGTGCCGTCGCGGACGGCCCTGCCTGGTGCCGCGATGTTGCTGCAGACGGCCCTGCCCCGTGCCGCGCAGGCCTGCCTGCTGCCGGGCTCGCGGTACCTGCGGAGCCCAGGCGGCGTTGGCCCGCACCGCCATTCGGCCATCCTCGGTGTTGACGCCTCCCTGGGCGGCCGCCCCGAGGGTTTGGTCGACCGGACCACTGGGGTCCAGCCGCCCCGGGGCCTGGCTCGTCCGGTGGGCCTCCTGGGTATGGCCCCCTGGGGCGGTTTCTCCAAGTAGGCATCCTGTGTAGAAAGAACACTGTCAGAACACCGAAAAATCATCACTTTCTGTGGCCGAATGTGGCGGCGGCGGAAGTTTTCATTAACTATGTTCACCATCGCGACGGTAATACCCCTTCAAGTCCGCGATGTGAACTGGACCCGACTCCTCATTTGTATCACACCGAGTGAGTTTATAAGTAAGCCATGACATTCGCGTCTTTACCTCATAGGGCCCTTCCCATCTATCAGCAAGCGATGCGGCGAAACCGCTAGCTGCGTTACTCAGAGGGTGGATTCTTCTCAGGACCAAGTCACCAACTTTGAATTCCAAGTGCCTATGGCTCCTGTCATACTGCGCCGCTTGCTCGATCCTTGCGGCATCAAGATTCTCTCTAGCATCGTGCAGCGCCCCAGACAAGCGGTTCGTTAGCTGTTCCGCGTACCTAGAGAGCGGGCGTCCTGGTGTTCCTTGGTTGCTCCGCAACTCATTCTCCAGCGGAGACGGTATCTCTTTACCCAGGTTCAGAAACGCTGGCGTGAAACCAGTCGATCTGTTCACGGTATTCCGGATGGCAAAACCCATCTCAGCGATGTGCTCATCCCAGTCTCGGTGTCTCTCCGTTAGCGCGATCAGCATGCTTTTGACATTCCGATTCACTCGCTTAGTGATATTGACTTGGGGATGGTACGGTGTTGTCCTCTTGTGCTTTATGTTGAGCGCAAAGCAGGAGTCCACGAACACTTCACTAGTAAAATAACTAGCGTTATCACTAATGAGACACCTGGGTGTGCCGAAGCGTAGGAAAGTATCTAGTAACCTTTCCCAGATCCGCTCTGAAACCAGCTTCCTCAGTGGGTACAGCTCTGCCCACTTTGAGAAATGGTCGGTAATAACCAAGAGGTACTGGTTTCCCCGCGGACTTCTCGGCAGTGGGCCGATGATGTCGTAAGCGACGATCTCCCACGGGTAGTGACTCTCCACCGACTGCATCAAGCCCGGAGGCTTGCCCAATCTGGGCTTCGCTTTCTGGCAGGCTGGACAGCTGCGGGCGTATCGGAGTGCGTCTTGCCTCATCCCCGGCCAGGTCACGGCGCGGCATAACTTATGAAAAGTCTTGCTGCCACTGCCATGACCTGCCAGAGCCGAGTCATGGAAGTACTCGATAAACCTCTTCCGTAGCTTCCTGGGAATCACCACCCTGAAGGGAGACTCATTACCTCCCACTTCATCGATCGTTGGGATGTAGCGAAGCAATAAGCCGTCTTCGCCCAGCAGATATGAATCAAATTGATCATTAACTCGACCGCCAGCCTTCCCGGTGTCAACCGCAATTTCCGCCAGTTTACCCAACACCCGCTGACAAAAACCATCTGCTTTCTGGGCCTCGACAAGCTCTTTCTTGCTGATCACTTCACCCCAAGCGACGATCCTTTGCTCCTTCGTGCCGCGCGCTAAGGCTGCTACGAGTGCCGGTTGCTTCGCCTCCTCCCAACCGTCCGTGCGGGACCTCACCCCTGCATCCGGAGACATTCTCCTGTTCTTCCCGCGCTTCTCGTTATACTCTGGTTGCGTCACCTCCTCCCAACCACCATCCTGGGGCGCCCGAGAGAGCGCGTCCGCGACCTTGTTGGTCGATTCCTTTCGGTACTCAACCGTGTACGAGTAGCGCTGCAAGGTTAGTACCCAGCGGGCCAGCCTTCCCGCGGGCTCTTTTAGCCTCTGAATCCAGGTAAGTGCTGCGTGATCAGTCTGAATAACAAAAGTCGTACCGTCTAAATAGAGGTCGAAGTTCTTCAGTCAAACATGACGGCCAACCCCTCCTTTTCCGTCACGCTGTAGTTGCGTTCCGACGGTGTGAGCGTTCGACTAGCGAATGCCACAGGGCGTAACTGCCCATCATGCTCCTGTAGCAATACTGCTCCGACACCGTAGTCGCTCGCATCTGTCTGCACAACAAAATGCCGATTAAGATCTGGTAACCGAAGGCTAGCGGTGCTTGCAATTGCCCTTGCGAGAGAAGAGAAGGCAGCACCCTGCTCTGGACCCCAGACCCACCTCGAGCCTTTCCGGAGCAGCAGATTCAATGCCCGCGCCAGCTCCGCGCACATCGGGATGAACTGCCGGTAAAAACCAACCATCCCCAGAAACCTTTGAAGGCTCTTTACATCGTGCGGTGGTGGGTAATCGAGAATGGCCCTCAATTTCTCATTGTTCGGCTTCAAGGTATCGTTGTCTACGACAAAGCCTAAGAGATTTACCTTTGAAGCGGCCAGTTGCACCTTTTTTGGATTAATTGTTAGACCGGCCTCACTCATTCGACTTAAGACGATCTCGAGATGAGTTAGGTGCTCTTTGAACGACTTGGAGAATAGTACAACGTCATCCATGTAGGCCATGGCGAAGTTAAATTTCGCATCGCCCAGCACGATGTCCATGAGCCGTTGAAAACTCGACGGCAGGTTCGACAACCCAAACGGAAGACGCGTAAACTCAAATAACCCCCTGTAACAAGTGAACGCAGTCTTTTGGACATCGTGTGGCGCCACCTGGATCTGGAGAAAACCCCTGCTACAATCCAGCGTGGTGAAAACCCTCGCGCCTCCAAGCGAATACATTATAGACTCAATAGAGGGAAAAGGATACGCGTCCCTTCTAGTGACCTCATTAAGTCTTCGGTAATCAACGCAAAGGCGCGCGGTGCCGTCTTTCTTTGGCGCCAAAACTACTGGAAACACCCAGGGACTCTGCGATGGCCGCACCGCCCCCGTGTCCAGCATCTCCTCGAGAGCCGCGTCTAGGAGGGCCCTTTTATGTACGCTTAGTTGTCTAGTATTACACCCCCACGGCCTGGCCTCTCCTGTATCTATCCTATGTTGTAAAACAGTCGTAAGCCCCGGTCTCTCGGTAAACATAGCTGCGTGTTGGGACAAGGCGTTCGCTAGCATCCGCCGTTGGTCGGCGGGCCCATCGAAAGACGAAATTATCATTTCGACGTTCCCGGGCACGACTCGCGCAGCTAATACCTGCTCCTGATGTGACGCAGCGAGCGAACGTTCCATTCCCTGCACCAGAGGTGATGGGGTAACAAAGGGAATAAGAGGGGAAAACGCGCTATAGCGATAGCCGTTGTTCCTCAAGTCCAGGATTATGCCCTCACTGCAGACGAAGTCCTGCCCCAAAATAACAGGAATTGACATACCGGGCAAGTAAACGAAACGTTGCCTCCTTCGTCTGCCGTCAAGGCCAAGGTGAAGGCGCATCGCCCCTTGCGCTTCGGCCAATCCTGTTGCTAAACGCAGCGGATTTACAAGTTTCCGCGCGCAAAGGTTCCTGTTACGGCAGTCCTCGTACACATTATCGCCAATTAGAGAAAGAGTAGAACCGGTATAAATTAGTGCCGAATATTCTCTACCACCGGTCTCTACCCGCACGTACGGGCCCTTCTCAGGTATCGTGCTCTGAGCCCGACACGCCGACGGGGCCATCGCCACGCGGTCGCCGGCCACAATTTCCGCCCTGTCGGCACACTGATACTGGGCCTCGGCTGCGGCCGGCAAGCTCGACTCAGAGGACCTGATTAGTGGCGCCGGCCTCTGGCGTTTCCCTGGGAACCCTGAGAACTAGACGCTACCCATGTGCAATGCCGCCTGATGTGCCCACGACGGTGACAGTTGTAACACCTGACTTGTGGCCGGTCTTTACGCGCAACCTGTCTATCGTTACCCTCCCGCGACACTTCATCTGTGGCAAACCGCGGTGAGTCATGATTCCCGCGACTGCCGTGACCAGTCGCGCCTCCGCGGTGGTTAACCGCTGCGCCACCCCTACGGGTCTGCACTCGGGCCGATTTTGCGTTGGCTGCCCTGCGCCTTTGCTCGTAAGCGAAGGGGTCCAAAGCCCGGGGAGTTATGGCTACCCCGTGACCGCGCTCCGCAACGGCCGTATACGCCGTGCGCGACTCGATGTGAGTGTCTGCGGCGCGTCCTGCCCACGCACATCTTGGCTCTAGGGACTCCTCAGCCCTCGGAGGGGGGCGGTACTGAAGCTCAGCGAGCAAGCCCGCTTGGACCGTTCGCGCCTCTCTGGCAAGTGCCTCCAGATCCGCGAACTCCCGTCCGCGCTGATAGGTTTTGAATCTAGGGTGACATTGCCGTATCGCTCTAGCTACCTTGTCTGCTTCAGACGCGAATGGTTCGGCCCTCGAGTAGAGCTCCTGGAGCGCGCGAACGTACTCCTCGAGGCTCTCGTCGGGGTGCTGAGTGCGATTAGCTAGTTCGTCCCTAATCCGCATCTCGTAATCAGGGGGCAAACATTCCTCCCTAAACCGCGTCCGGAAGTCCGCCATCGATAGAAACGGTCGTTGCAACCGTCTCCAGCGCGACGCGTCGCCCGTTAACGCGATCGGCACGATCTGCACCAAGGCCGTTTCGTCTGATGCTCCCAACGCGGCTACATACACGTCCAAGTCCTGTAAGAAATCGTGGACCGATTTCCCGTCGGAATATCCCGCGTAGGTCGGCGTCGGTAGGGACAACCGCGGTCGGGGCAGAGACGTAGGCGCGGCACTCGCGACTCCTGGAGCCGTCGCGATTTGTCGCGTGAAAGTCTCCATCATCGCCGTCATGGCGCGCATAAACTCGCCGATGTCTGCCGCGCCTCCAGCTGGAGCTGGTGGTAAAATCCCAGCATCTGGAGATGCTCGCGTACTAGAGCCTTCTCCGGCCCCCGCAGCGTCAGACGGTTCCTGAATTCCGCTCTCAGACGAGTCGTCCTCGTCCCTATTGGGGGTCGACCTCGTCTTGGGGGGAATCGTTAGCGTTTATCCCTCCGGGACGAACAGAACAAGCAGCAGACCAATCGGGCCCCACGTTGGAAGCGCCAGTTGTGTGGGTCGCTCTGCTAAACTGCTGTCCAATCGGTCCCTGCCTGGTCCGCCCTCCCAAGAAGTCACACGAGCAAGGATTGATTCAGAACGGTTTACTGTTCGGCGTCTTGGTTCTTGGCCTGGCAGTCGCTGTCGTTGTCCTGACCGTGCCTTGTCCGAACTCCTCGTGCACTGACACACGCGCGCCGGGCCGCCGGCCACCGCTCCTGCCCCCTCGCGCACCGTCGTCCTCCTCGGCTTGCCACAAAGTGTGACTGACTGCAAAGTAAAGTAATTGGGGGTTTCTTGGCCCTACTGCAAAACCTCTGTTTTTTTTTCTGGAGTCTTCAATACGTACTTTAGCTGTTTAATATGTTACATCTAACCGTCACCAAGCCTCTCGTAACATTTAGGGCCGTCAGTTCGACGTCACTGTCTGTACTTCGAACTGAAGTTTTGGGGTGTCGTATAGTAACAAAGGGTCTAATAGCTACCACCCTTTCTTTTAGAGTGCAGGCGCGTACACGAAAAGTCAGTAACCAAAAGGAAGAGCAGCGAGTCATAACAAAAAACAGGCAAGTAGAACGGCAAAATACAAAACC
>JABSTQ010001081.1:0-25333 GCA_013358835.2 Ixodes persulcatus | reverse complement strand
GTTACTTTGAAGCGTGGCTTATTTAGTGGCACTGGGTCGCACTTAACTGGAGATACGCTAAGACACGGTTACCACACTGTTTGCAAATTTCAGCGACAGTGGCATGCCGCGCGGTTTGAGAATCGCGCTCCCCTAGCTCCTCGATGACCTGCTTCAGAACGATGGTGCTTGCTTACAGAAGGGTGTGTGTGCTTGGGCTAGTTGATGAATTATTGTATATGATAGAGGCGCGAAAATGTAACGGACGAGTTGAAGGAGTAATGGACTACAGGAGCGCCCCGTGGTGTTCGTCTTGACTCGTCTGTCGTCTTCTTAGCGCTTTTATCCTGCGCTTCCTATATTGCCTTCCTGACGTGAAAGTGGCTTCGTTCGATGTACCTGCACTTCCGGCACCGGTGCAGAAAAGTGAAAAGCGTTGTACTTCCGGTCTCATCTCGATACATACAACCGGAAGTACACTTCCCTACACTTTTTCTGCACCGGTAAAGGAGATGGAGGTAAATCGAACAAAGCAAGTATATACACTCTCAGAAAAAAAGGTGTATTTTTACACCCCTTTTCCCATATAAGACACCCGAAAACTTCTTCAGTTCGACGTACAACGCACTGACGTTGATCTGACGGTACACTCTCAAGAAAAAAAGGATGTAAAAGGGTGTATCGTTACACCCTTTGTCCCATATAATACACCCCAAAACTTCAATTCGACGTACAACGCACTGACGTTGATCTGACGGTACACTCTCAAGAAAAAAGGGTGTAGGGTGTAAAAGGGTGTATCCTTACACCCTTTGTCCCATATAATACAGCCGAAAACTTCTTCAGTTCGACGTACAATGCACTGACGTTGATCTGACGGTACACTCTCAAGAAAAAAGGGTGTAAAAGGGTGTATCTGTACACCCTTTGTCCTATATAATACACCCGAAAACTTCTTCAGTTCGACGTACAACGCACTGACGTTGATCTGACGGTACACTCTCAAGAAAAAAGGGTGTAAAAGGGCGTATCCTTACACCCTTTGTCCCATATAATACACCCTAAAACTTCTTCAGTTCGACGTACACTGCACTGACGTTGATCTGACGGTACACTCTCAAGAAAAAAGGGTGTAAAAGGGTGTATCCGTACACCCTTTGTCCCATATAATACACCCGAAAACTTCTTCAGTTCGACGTACAACGCACTGACGTTGATCTGACGGTACACTCTCAAGAAAAAAGGATGTAAAAGGGTGTATCGTTACACCCTTTGTCTCATATAATACACCCCAAAACTTCAATTCGACGTACAACGCACTGACGTTGATCTGACGGTACACTCTCAAGAAAAAAGGGTGTAGGGTGTAAAAGGGTGTATCCTTACACCCTTTGTCCCATATAATACAACCGAAAACTTCTTCAGTTCGACGTACAATGCACTGACGTTGATCTGACGGTACACTCTCAAGAAAAAAGGGTGTAAAAGGGTGTATCCGTACACCCTTTGTCCCATATAATACACCCGAAAACTTCTTCAGTTCGACGTACAACGCACTGACGTTGATCTGACGGTACACTCTCAAGAAAAAAGGGTGTAAAAGGGTGTATCCTTACACCCTTTGTCCCATATAATACACCCTAAAACTTCTTCAGTTCGACGTACACTGCACTGACGTTCATCTGATGATACACTCTAAAGAAAAAAGGTGTAAAAGGGTGTATTGTTACACCCTTTGTCCCATATAATACACCCCAAACTTCAATTCGACGTACAGCGCCCTACAGTCGAACAGACGGCCCGATATTTTACGAGGGGCTTGATAGCCGTGTGGTATAACTTATTAAAATAGCTAATGTACGTTTTACTGACTACAAAAAACATAATCGGGGTTTTCTTGGCAATACTGTAAAAACTCGGTGTTTTCTTTATGTGGTCTTTGATACGTACTTTAGCTATTTAGTAAGTTATATCGCACCGTTATCCAGCCCCTCGTAAAATTTGGGGCCGTCTCTTCAACTATAGGGCTCTGTACGTCGAAATGAAGTTTTGGGGTGTATTATATGGGACAAAAGGGTGTAATGTGACACCCCTTTTTTGAGTGTAGGTAGGGATGCTTACACCTTCCTGGCCTGTATACGATGAAAAAGGTAATTATAGCGCTGACATTTTCGCGAAATTCGAATCACTTAAGCGTCGCAGGCCCCAACCTCGTACTGCTGTTCTATGACGGTCACCCCTATGACAGCCTTTTTTTAGTGGAATTAGTGCGTCACCTATATAGTGGACAGGGTTCTGTGGCGCTCAAAGCTATAGGCGCGCACGTGCGCATCTTCAGCGCCCATCAAAGCCATGCACGTACACTCTTCGCTTTTCCACTACACTCTAAAAAAAACTATTTTATATGCTAAATATGTATTTAATATTTTATATAAAAACACGAGATATTTCGAATAATATTCGAAAAATGTACCTTGAGTACGGAAGTATTCGAAATATGTATTTAGAATATTTTGAGTATTTATGTCGATTTCGTATTTAATTGCATATTACGTGATGTATTTTTATGTTCCATTAACATATAAAAAATGTATTTTAAATACTTGGTCTTGAAATACTGCTCAAATGCAATTCTTTTGTTGTTCGCGCAACCAAGTACGATTTTGCCCACTTTTCTTTGCGATAGGAGTGTTAAAAAAAAAAAAAAAACTCTCCGCAAATGTTATTATGCCAATATAACTTATTTTTAAAGCCTTTCTTTTCGTATTCTTCATTTTTGGGCCAAATTATCCCCCTCATTTTATTGCTATCTTGTATTTAAATTGAATTCAATTGTATTGTATTTGTGCCTTTTATTGATATCTTATATTGATATCTTGTACTGGTATCTTGTATTTAAAATGTATTTAAATGTATTGGTTTCTCGTCTAAAAGGAGTCAACGCAATTTAATAGATTTTTGTCCATTTTAATTTACGTTGTATTTGGATACATTTTTTGCGAGTATGTTGCACATCCCTAATCTAGCATTGACGTCACGCGCAGAATTTGTTTTCTAAGCTGGCTCCAATGTTCTTCGATTGAGGAAGTCAGAGACCAGATTCACGAAACGATCTGACGCCAAAAATATGCGTAAGACAAAACTTAAGAACAAATTCGTATTCACGAAACGAAATTTTCGTAAGTTTTGCGCAGGTTACGACAACATCCTACGACAGCTCCGAAGCTGTATTACGCACTTCTTACGATCAAATCATCATGGCCGCCAGCGTCGCGGTCGCGACGACCGACGGACGTTTATTTTTCTACGTGCGCTTCTCACTCGTCCCGGCTTCAAGCAGCAAGAAAAAAAGTAATATTACTTGAAACAGACCACGACGAACAAGAACGCTGGATGTGGCTGGATCCGCAAGCACCCCTAAAAAGCTCCAACGGCCACGATTCAACCAACCCTGACCAAGCGAGCTCGGCAAATAGGCCTAGCAGGCACTCCGACCACGGTGGAAGATCGGCTCGGCGCAGCGGTGCTGCGGTCCTTGGCCTAGACCGTCTGTCCACGACCGGCTGGCGTGCTGAATGGAATATGCCCGCGCGACCTTTGTGAACCCTTCCCGTATTATAGTTTGATCGCTGACCTCAATTTTAGATTAAGAGGTCAATCTCTTCCTCTTGGCATCTCCTAGTTTTTCGAGGCAGCGGTGACGAACGCTGTCGTCGAAAAGGGGCTCTCATCGATTCTATCTCTTCATTTTGTGTGATATAGAGCTCAAATAAACGCCGTATGGATTACCTTCGCAACACGGTATGTACACTTTGTTATTAGTATTCCATTTTCATTCTGACACGACTGCACCTCACTGTCGATCGCTATAACAGTTCGTGGGTCGCAATGCCGATTCAACCTTTCTTTGCCGGGATCGGCCCCGAAGCGCTTATCAATTCGCGGTCCAACAGCGCGAATCCAGCACTTCGATCAAAAGCGCGCGTCCGCTCCGAATGTGAACAGGTATTACGTGGCTCTTGCTGACACCCTCGTAGTTCAAACGTATCTTTTTTAACGTCGGCTCGCTCCTGCATCTCCGAGGCCGCGAAAAACTCCACGGCAATAGACCGATGTCACCAAGCGAACTGCGCAGGCGCGCGCATTCCGGAAGTGGTGCCGCCGCCATGCTACTTGTAGTCATCGCTTTCCGGCTTCACGGCTATATAGGGCTGCGCGTACATCGTAGATTATTGTTTGGAACGCCCCGGTGTCAGCTTGGATTCTCCTGCATGTCTGTACTTCATAAAATTGTGTTGTTTGTGATGTCTTAATTTGTCAGCAAGCGCAGAAAAGCAGTTCCAGTCGTCTTATCGCCTTATAATCGCTTTGTCTTCTGCTTCGGCGTCGTCTGCTTCTTCGTCTTCGTGAACGCGTGAGCACACTGCCGTTCACGCAGTGGTCCCACTGCGGCCGCAGGAAAAAAACAACGACGCCACTACTCGAGCTTTCCTGCTGCTCGGATGTCTCAATTAACTTGGAAACTGAACATCTAGTTGAATGACAAAGAACAAGAAAATTCGAGGGACCATCGGCTTTGTGTAGCACCGTGGAACAGCGTCAAACGTGTTGGTGAAAAACTGAGCTTGGTAGTGTTCAGTCTTGTGCGTAACGTTTAATCAACAATGAAGTAAGAGCAGCTAAATAGACTTTCTCGGTGAGCGACAGTTTTCTAAAAGTTGTTTCATTCTGGTTGACAGCCTGTTCGACAGGGTACAGATGAACTGCGGGGAGAAGCCTGCACACAGAGAAGAAATGATCTACAGAAAGGCCATGCCTGATGCGCCGTAACAATTGTCATCTCTCAAAAAGAAGCAACCATGCAAGATACCTGAAAACTTGGGGTGGAGATGATTTTTCCTGTACAGTTTCTATTCAGTTTCGTTTTGTTTGCGCAAGCTCCGAACGCTAAAGGCTCTGTTATACTCCGACGTCGAGCGTAGCAAACGCGACGTAGCGCAACGCACACAGATGCTGATTGGTCACATATATCGACATCCAGCTCGCCAACCAATGAAAGGCGTTCGTTCTGCGCTACGCCGCGTTCGCCGCGCTCAACGTCGGAGTATAACAGAGCCTTAAGAGTCGCCCGACGTTGGAAGCTTTTTTCTGGATCAGTAGCGCCAGCCTAATAGACCACCACAAAATAGGTTAGGCTCGTTTGTTACATTTCTTCCGGTAAGTGTTGCACTTCTAAATTGCATTATGTGGTGTTTTCTTACGTTTTGTATGGAAAAAAAAAAGAATGAAAACCGCTTCCGAAGAAAGTTTTTTTTTTTTTATGTGATGCATATCAAGAATCGCTGCTTTTTTGAGTGATTGTTTTGATCTTTTGAAGCACAGTTGTGCTTAAAACATGTCGTAACATTAATAGTTATAACTACCAAAATTCATTGAGCAAAAAGTGTATTCAAAACGGCCTCACCAAACTTAGTGGAGATAGACCAACGGATAGGCCGCTACGGAGCGAATGCTCAGAGAGATTCCAACGTACGGAACACTTCGGCACGCTGTGTGTCTCGTGCTCTGTATTCTTACACTTCTTACACTTTTTAGCTGACGTGCAATAGGTGTAAATCAATTATGAAGCAAATCGCGAAACAAATGAAAAAACGCTATTTTTCCTGCCACTCTGTCCGGCTCTGTTTACCTTTCTTTGCCGTGCTGCTTTCTTTCGGGAAGACATAATATCCGAGGCCTTTTTGCCTGGTGCTGTTATTGTAGCACCGTGGCACACAACGGGTGAAGCCACCCATTGAAAACCATCAGTAAACACCCGGCTAAACGTCTCGTGCTAACCCGAAAATTTCCAAACGCCGGGCGGGCGTACAATGCGCATTGACGCGGCCGGAAAACTGGGGAGAACTACAGGTACCAGCATGCACCGCGGCAGCGGTGGCGTCGCTCAACTCCTGGTGAGATCGGTCTATTTGTTTCCACCTACGTCGCTTTGCAAACGATTGAAGGGCCACCCACACTAGCGAGGAAACGCGCGCGGCGCGCCGATCGCGTTGAAAACGCGATCGGCGCGCCGCGGAAATCATGCGTTCGCTCGAATGCTTCAAGAGTGCGCGAGGCCTCCTGTGCTATCACGTGACATTCGCGGTGGCAGAACTCTATCTAGTGGGGTCTTCAGGATGCGGGACGCGTCTTCCCGCGATCGGCGTGCCACGCGCGTTTCCTCGCTAGACTGGGCGGCCCTTGACACGGGCCGTCTTTTACCAACGATGACAGTTGTGTTGACTTCGTAGCAGTCAACGGAGACGGTTACGCATCCCGGCCTCGGCATTCGGGAGCGTTTAAATCGTGTTAGCGTCGACATATCACTGCACGGACACGAACCCCAGACAAGCGGTGGCAGGAAGGCCGCCTGTGTTTGTTATTAAAAATCCACGTGCTCCGAACGGCTCCGAACCATGCCGAGCTCTCCGATTGGTTGTTCGTGCTGCCGAAGACGCGTCGCCATAGCAACAGTACCGGTATGTTCTAGTTTTTCCTTACGAGAACGCCGCTTTCCTCCTCTCACTTAAGAACGCGTTCGTGAATACCGATTTCTCCTCTTCTTACGATGTTCTTAACATACGAACTTCTTAGCTAACTTGTCGTAAACTAAGAAGCTCTTCGTGAATCTGGCCTCAGATTTATTTGATTTAAATTGCTGCAAACATACCTAGGATTTTTTTCCCACTCGTCGTCTTTTTCAACGTCGCATACTGATTGAGCAATTTGCAACACATCACTATAATAACAACGCGGAACAAATCATTGCCGTAAATGTAGTTACATCAACAACTTTTTTTAGTCCTGGAATTTCCGCGAGACTAAAACAGAACCAGCTCGATTTTTTTTAGATAAATAAAAAAAAAACTGTACTATTTTTTTTTCGTTCTGACTCGATTGCAAGAGAATATTATATTTTTTAGTTTTTGTTTGTTTCTTTTGCGTTCTGATTTTTGAAGACATAGATGACGAACCAAGTGAAAACTATAAAAATCAAGCTCACCGCTTCACCATGATGTCTCTTTGATGTGCCAATTAAGGGCGAGACGTCTGTAATGCGCCACTGGCATGCAAAAGTAAAGATCATAATCATGCACAAATTCCACATGCCAAAATAATATACGTCCATGAATTCATATGAAGTACAGAAATCGATTGTAGAAACTTATGTGCGTCACTAAGAATAAAAGAGCATATTATGCAATTGACTTTTGAATTCAGCGTAGTTATTGAAAATATCAAAGTTTTCATTTCGAACGTTATTGACACATATTTTCATTCTAGATAAAGTCGACGACATTATTAGAGTGTTAAGAGTGTAAAAAGTAAGAGCACTCCTATTAAAATGAGCCGGAACATTAAAAGTAACTTTGTATTTGTTCAGAAGAGCACTTCGTTTTGTTCCCGTTCAGCCTGAAGTAAATCGTACTTGCGCGATTGTACTTTTAATTAAATAAATAAAAAAAAAATGTTGATAGAAGGTGTCAAATAGTAGAAAAACGGTTCATAAAAAGACTCTTCCGATTATTTTTTGCGGGAAATCTTCAATATTTCAACCATGAAACCATCACTCCCCACCTCCCCCCCCCCCCTTTTCCAAAAAAAAAAATGGATCCTTTACAACCCTTTGTAGCACATAATGTGGATTTCGTGTTTTTTCCGAATTTCTTTCGTGTGAAATTGGGAGGGTGTTATTCGAAGTTTGCTTTTCGCTGGGGATTCGGCGTTTATCGAAGTTTACTTTTGTTAGATTCCCAATTCTTTGAAATTCGGAGTTTATTTGACTGCGTATAATTAAAAAAAAAAAAAGAATTAAGTTCCGGTTACCATAACCCACTTCGAAGGAACCTCGACGTGCTAAAAGGACAGTAGTTCTGTCAGTATAGTTCTAGATTTCAAAGAAAACTGAAGTGGAATGTTCTCGGGATCACTGACCTTGCGCTCTTATAACGTTTAGTTGTAAAACTCCGTATTTCTTGCTGTTTATTTTGTCGCTGTGACCTCGAAATTCGGCGTTTTTCGGATAAATCCGAATTGACGGAAACTTTACCGGCGAGTGTTTTCTTTCGAATTTTTTTTTTTCGGATTTATCCGAAAACACAAAACCCCACATATAATACACCCCAAAACTCTAGGTGGACATCGAACTGAAGGCCCCGACTTCGAGGAAGGGCTTGATAACGGAAACTTTATTCAGTGAATGTTTAAAAAAAAAAAAAAAAAGTCCAGATGTGGACTTTTTTGGAAGTTTGGAAGTTTGCTGTCTGGAGCCAATTGCTGGCTGAGTGTTTTATTTACTGTCACTTTGTGAACCTGCAGCTTCGAGTTCATACTGTCGTGCTGAAGTGAATGGCATTTCTCAAACGATTCGTAAATCCCTGTTGTTGTTTTTTTTTTTTTTAATTCAACAAGTGAACTTGAAGTGTTTCGCGTATTATATATGGGCCTGAAAAACAGCAAAACTCGTGATGTTGACGTTCTTCAAATAAAAAAAACAAGTAAATTTTTTCTTGTTATAATTACACCGTGACACGTACATATTTTGAATTCGTGTTTTTTCATGCGGAAAATTCCCACAAAAAAAATAGAATTTGTTCTCGATGTAATTACACCATGCCGTGTACATAATTTTGATTTGTGGTTTTCGTGCGGAAACTTCCCACGAAAAATGGAACTTGCCCAGTGTTTGCGATAGATAATGGTGGCTAAAGAAATGTCCTGTCAAATTATAGACCAATATCCGTTTTGCCTGTTTTTGTTTTAAAAGGCACTTAAATTATTCTTGATAGTTTTTCTCCGGAAACACTATGCAATTACAGAATCCGAGTTTGGCTTTAGAGAAAGAACATCTACCGAATCTGCACTTCTTTTTTATAAAAAAAAGATTATATTACAGAATACAAAAACCAAAACTCTCGACACCTGGCATTTTCATTGATTTAAGTAAAGCTTTTGATGGTCTCAATCATAACGTGCTTATTGACAAACAAAGCAGTTATGGTATAATATGAACACCACTAGCACTTATATCGTCACACGTAAATGAACGTATACGCAATCTGTAATGATCGATGATCAATTCTCATCGCTGTTACAGATACAGTACGGCGTGCTTCACGGGGTAGCATTTTGGGCCCATTGCTTTTTAATGTTCATATCAATGATCTTGTAAATATATATTTCCAAGGATGTCCTTTTTGTCTCGTACGCGAACGTGAATAACCTAATAACCAAAGCAAAGTTTATATTGTCTACATTTTTTTGTTGCTGTGGTCGCAAAGAAATGGCTTATGTAGTAATGTAACAAAAACAAAGGCAATTCTATTTAAATCGCTGAGTAAACACATAAATATAAACGAAAAACCTCAATTTGTAATCCATACCTATTGAATTAGTGGAAGGAAATACTACATTAGGAAATACATTATCAAAAAACTTTCAGAAAACTTTCCGAAAATTAGAAATTATATTTACAGAAATCAAAAACAAAGGCAATTTTATTGAAATTGTTCACTAAACACGTAAATATAAATGAAACTCTCCATTTCTTTAATCCATACTTATTGAATTAGTGAAAGATCATAAAACATTATGAATTATATTTTCAGAAAAGTTACAATGGGCAAAGTCGTAGAGCCATTATTAGAGCTTTTCAAAATATCGCGAAATGGTGTATGAAGTTAGAAATGACCATTAACTTTGGAAAAAAAAAGATTTTTATAAGAATTACAAAAGAAATCCTTTGAAGTTTGTTTACAATACAAATAATATTCTTCTATCGGAAGTAACACAATAAAAATACCTCGTTCGTCAATAAAGTATGCTGAAGTGTTGGTTCACCTAGAACGTTAGAAAACCATTCTCCTCAAATAAAAAAAGAACTACAAATACATCATGCGTTAATTATTAAAATCCCATATAGCTTATTGTCATCTCGTTCGGGGAACGACCACAAAGACAAATCTGAACAAAATATTATTACTACAAAAAAAAAGTATTGCGCATTGTTTGAAACGTTTATTTCTCAGCCCACACAGAAGCTCTATTTTTCACGATATAAAATTGTAAATTTCCATCGATTTCATGAGTACCTTTTTGACTCGGTCATTTCTTTTTTCTTCCCCCGAATGTATTAGTTTTTTTTTTTTTTAACAAACATCAGGATTGGTCAAAAAGCATGGCCGCCATCCGCACCCGTTATATACTCCGAGGAATAAAAAGTGTTTCCGTTTCGTACGAACTACAGTTAGCAATTTTTTTAAAACATAATCAACCCTCGTTGCTCAAATAAATATCGTGTCGACGATGTGGACGTTTATAATGTAAAATCCTAAATCCTTGTACCGTATTTTCCGGACTATAGTCCGCACCCGGTGTATAGTCCGCAGGGACAAATTTGGGGTCCAAAATTAAAGTTTTTGCTCAGATTGTCCGCACCCGGTGCATAATCCGCACCTGGTGCATAGTACGCACCTGGTGCTTAGTCGACACGAAAATCTTCTCATGGACAGCACCCCTTGACAAATCTATACTTTTTTAACTCACAAAGAAGCCTATAATACACATAAATCATCATTAACATACCCTTTCATTCACAAAATCTGTCAAGTCTTCGTATAATCAATGTTATTGAAAAACAAAAATCCTGTATAGTCCGCACGCGTAGATAGCCCGCACTGCCCAAAATTTCAACTTTTAAACATGTATAGTCCGCGGACTATAGCTTGGAAAATACGGTACTTACTTTTTCTTTTGAATTTTTGTGTAAACTAAACGTGTGAAACCTAGCTCTTTTTTATGTATATATTTTACTCGTTGATATGATCTCTGTAGTTTATTTTTGTATCCCCATAGCTGTCTGCCAAAGTGCACAAAAAGTCAACATGCGTTGACTTTTTGTCCGTGGCTCCGGCGTCTGTAACCTATACAGATGCAAAAATAAAAGTTACTATTATTATTATTATTATTCATTTATTGCATCACAGTGTAGTTATTGAAACTATGTGCATGTTTTTTTCTGCATCATATTTTATTGCATTATAGTGTAGATAGTGCATAGTGAGCTTGACTCTGTATGAGGGGGGGGGGGGGTCTTTGTGATTCTGGCCAGTAGGCTGCTGTTTCACAAGCCTTTTGCTGGCTTTGACAGACACGTGTGCTTTGACTAGAAGAACTATCAGCATAAATAAATATATTATTATTATTGTTATTATTAATATTATTAGAGCGGTGCGATAAAACATATTAAACAGCTAAAGTACGTGTCTAAGACCACAAAAAAAATGAAAACTGATGATTTTGCAGTATAGGGTCAAGATTACTTTTTTTTGTTTTTAGTCAGTCGCACGTAGTAAAATTAGCTATTTGAATAAGTTGTACAGCTCGGCTATCGAACCTCTCGAGAAAGTTGGTTCCGTCGGTCCAACATGAACAAGCGCTGTACGTCGACCTGAAATTTCGGGCTGTATTGCATGTGGCAAAAGCGTGTAAGGCTACAGTGTTTTTATCATTATTATTTTTTAGAGTGTGGCAGTTTATTCAGTTAAGTTCAGTGTATTATGCCTCAAAGGCATTTCAGATGAAACGCATTACATGAGGGGGGGGATCAAATGACATATACAGATAGCAGAAGAGTGACGACAAAGTAAATAATAGGAAAACGCAAAAACTACCAACTAATGGGACAAATATCAAAACATAACACGTAGGAAAAGGTAGTTGACAAATAAACGTGTTAAATATCAACAATTTTCAGGTGTGCACCTTGCAGAGTTCAAGGAATGCCTTCGGGTTAGATTCGCGTACTACGGTTTCAGGAAGGGAATTGCAGTTAGTAATAGCGAGGGAAAGTGGGAGAAATTATGGAATTTCTTAGTTCTTGCGAATAGTGGTTTAATTTTCAGGCTGTGGTCGTGACGCATGGAGATGTGATAGTGGCGGGTGACAGTTGGTGTTACGAAAATCAGTAAAATAGATGAGGATTTCGGTGGCGATTTGAATTCTTGCTTGGTATATCTGCCAGCGTTCGTGGTGGCATTGGGCAAGGTTTGGGCGATGCGGCGGCTCCCTGCAACGCAGCTGGTGCCTGGTGATGCAAACTTGATGAATGGACGATTGTTTCGGCGCTTAATTAATGACGCCCCATTTTCCCCGCCGGGAGTGTTAAGCGCCCGAGCAGCGGCTGGCGTCGCAGCTGTCTCGACCCACATCCGCTGGCCCGAGGACACCACCACCTCGAAGAGAGAGGCCTTCCTGATTACGAGCTCGAGGGGCCGACTCCGAAAACCAGTTTGACGCCGCCGGTACGTGCGCGGAAGACGGCGTGCTCTCCGACACCGCGGCCACTTTTGTCCGCTTCTCAAGGTGTCTTAGGGCGGTCTGCAGGCGGCAATGTTTGTCCGCAGAGTGTCCCCGACATTTTTGTCCGCTTCTCAAGGTGTCTTAGAGCGGTCTGCAGGCGGCAAAGTCTGTCCGCAGACTGTCCCCGACACTTTTGTCCGCTTCTCAAGGTGTCTTGGGGCGGTCTGCGGACGGCAAAGTCTTTCCGCAAAGTGTCCCCGACAGTTTTGTCCGCTTCTCAAGGTGTCTTAGGGCGGTCTGCAGGGGGCAAAGGTTTTCCGCAGAGTGTCCCCGACAGTTTTGTCCGTTTCCTAAGGTGTTTTAGGGCGGTCTGCAGACGGCAAAGTCTGTCCGCAGAGTGTCCCCGACAGTTTTGTCCGCTTCTCAAGGTGTCTTAGGGCGGTCTGCGGACGGCAAAGTCTTTTCGCAAAGTGTCCCCGACAGTTTTGTCCGCCTCTCAAGGTGTCTTAGGGCGGTCTGCAGGGGGCAAAGGTTTTCCGCAGAGTGTCCCCGACAGTTTTGTCCGTTTCTTAAGGTGTTTTAGGGCGGTCTGCAGACGGCAAAGTCTGTCCGCAGAGTGTCCCCGACAGTTTTGTCCGCTTCTCAAGGTGTCTTAGGGCGGTATGCAGGCGGCAAAGTCTGTCCGCAGAGTGTCCCCGACAGTTTTGTCCGCTTCTCAAGGTGTCTTAGGGCGGTCTGCAGGCGGCAAAGTTTGTCCGCAGAGTGTCCCCGACAGTTTTGTCCGCTTCTCAACGTGTCTTAGGGCGGTCTGCAGGCGGCAAAGTCTGTCCGCAGAGTGTCCCCGACAGTTTTGTCCGCTTCTCAAGGTATCTTAGGGCGGTCTGCAGGCGGCAAAGTCTGTCCGCAGAGTGTCCCCGACGGTTTTGTCCGCTTCTCAAGGTGTCTTAGGGCGGTCTGCAGGCGGCAAAGGTTGTCCGCAGAGTGTCCCCGACAGTTTTGTCTGCTTCTCAAGGTGTCTTAGGGTTGTCTGCAGGTAGCAAAGTCTGTCCGCAGAGTGTCCCCGACAGTTTTGTCCGCTTCTCAAGGTGTCTTAGGGCGGTCTGCAGGCGGCAAAGTCTGTCCGCAGAGTGTCCCCGACGGTTTTGTCCGCTTCTCAAGGTGTCTTAGGGCGGTCTGCAGGCGGCAAAGTTTGTCCGCAGAGTGTCCCCGACAGTTTTGTCCGCTTCTCAAGGTGTCTTAGGGTTGTCTGCAGGTAGCAAAGTCTGTCCGCAGAGTGTCCCCGACACTTTTGTCCGCTTCTCGAGGTGTCTTAGGGCGTCTGTCTTAGGGCGCTTCTCAAAGTCTGTCCGTATTACACTCTAAGAAATGCCTGCGCGTATACTTACCCGCGAAACACTCCAAGAGGCAATCTCTGCGATCTTCGAAATCAGCTCGGCGAATGATGAGGCGGAACATCCGTTAATTTAGAGCTAAAAATGAAGTGAGTGAACTTGGGATTGATGTTTGTTTGTTGTTGTTGTTTTATTTGTTTTTCAACGCAAATGGCAGCTTTGTATTGATAACTATTTTACGAGCCTCTACGCTTTGAAGGAGCTGAATTTTCGTATTGTACAAAAGAACAATAAAAACTATTATTATTATTATTATTATTATTATTATTATTATTAATAATATTATTATTATTATGTGTATCACGAGTTTTGACGGACAGTCTGTCTGAGGGCAGAATTGTTAAGGGTATGTTGGCTGATTATATAAACTCCGTTAGTTAAGTTTTCATTCGTTGCAATTTACGGGTCATGTTGCAATTGCAGTTAAATGACGGGGCCGTTGGTATTAGAGGTCGGACCAATTAAAAATAATTCGAAAATTGTATTCGTTAAAATATAAACAAGGGAAGGACATAAAAGACGAGGACGGACACGACACGACGTCATGTCCGTCCTCGTCTTTTATGTCCTTCCCTCGTTTATATTTTACCCCTACCAGCACGCTCTTCATTCCAAGTATACTTGTATTCGTTGTTTAGATATATTGGAGTCAATTTTCACGTTCTTTAGCCCGATTTAAAATACGTCACTCTTCCAAACGTCATTGTGGGTGAGGCTTTTGGCGAGTTTTTGGCGCGCTTTTTTGCGCGCAATTTCAAAACAGGTTAAAAAAAACAAACAAAAAAAAAAAACGTGAAAAATGGATTAATGAATATCTAAAACACTAATAAACATTTGAGAATTATTTTAATTCGTCTGGCCTCTAATCATAATTGCCGCGAATTCTGCAATTGCAACATGACCCGTACAATGAGTCATTAAAAAAGTTAATTAACGCATTTTAGTTAATTATAGCCAACTAACCACGACGATAATTTCCTCAGCTAAATGTCCCCCGAACTCCACAGCACTTAGTGAACGTGGCATCCAGCTGACTTTAATTTGCACTCTTAAAAAAAAAAAAAGATATTTCCACGAAAGCATATCACACTGTATTGATCGTGAAACCTAATACGTAAATACGCTGCTCGCAATACGTACATTTTGCGCCGCGTATTCCATCCTTCTGATTAAGAGCGCGATTCTGCCATTCAGCTTTGGAGAAGACAGTTGCGCTTTCAATGTTTGTTTTTTTTGTTTCTTACTTTTGTTTCTTTTTAATACCAGAGAGCAAAAAAGCATTTTAAAAGCAAGAAAAATGTATGTTTTTTTTTTACTTGAAAATAAATGTGAGCTCCGACAGTGTGCCTATGGGGATAAAATACGGGACTGAAATAAGGATCAAAGTTTCGTCTGATGAACACGACCCGTCTACATTTTACCTAGGGTGCCTTCATGTGCGCTTTGCTTAGGGTGGTGGCATTTCGCCATTTTGTCCCACACGTTTATTTTTTGTTCAGAAACGCTTGAAAGAGCGTGTCCCTGCACGCGCTTGTGGCACTGGCTCTGCTATGACGACATTTTGTTTTCGTCGATTTCTTTGTATTTTCCTTGTGAGCGCGTGCTGTCGGCATCGGGTACTACAAAGGGTGGCATCACCCTAAACAGAAGGACATTAAAATTTTACCCTAGATTTTGTTTTAGGGCGCAGCTCTTAGGCGCCCATTTCCGGCTTGAGTGCCGTCGCCGTCGCCGTCGGCGCAATCGCGCGTTGCATGCATCCCAGGTTGCATGTAACGCGCGTTGCATGCAACCCGTCGTCGTCGACGTGAACACGCGTTGCATATGCAACCCAAGCTGCATGCAACCCGCGTTGCATGCATCCCGCCGGCGTCGCCGTGTTGCATGCAACCCGGTTACCCTCACGAGGATGTTGACCCAGGGGGGGGGGGGGGGGGGGGGGTCGCGTGACCCTTTCTGAGGTCACGTGGCCCCCGTGAAGTCACGTAACCCCCCCGTGAGGTCACGTGGCCTCCGTGGCGGACCTCCTCCTCCTCAAGAGCTGCGCTCTAATTCGGCGTTACAAGGAGTTGCAAACGGCTTTCATTTTTTTTTTAGAAAATCAAAGAAAAATAATGTGTTTTTATTTTTTTTAACTCGAAAATAAAAGTGAATTGTACAAACGATAAATAACTACTCGTTTGACGACGGGAGTCTAGTGCCTATTACGAAAAAAAAACGGTGCGGAAAATATCATCCAACTTTATATCAATTCCAACCGGTTTGCGGTTGTTTTTTTACTGTTTGTAATTGAACGGATCGAAAAAAACGTCGGTGCGACATACTGGTCCAAAGATATGTGTGAAGAAGATCACGTTGTGCAAACTTGTATGGTGTACAGTGGCGTGAGCTGTTTAGTGTACGCCTTTTGCTTGCTTTGGAAACTTGTATTTGTGTGCCTACAAACGTCTGTGTAATTATGTGCATGTTTATATTTTAAATAGTGTTGGTGTAAACACAAAACGACACTGCACCACACAAAAAAAAAGCGTTACAGCTGTTTCTGGGCACTAATGAAAAATAAAACATTATTATTATGATAAGCATTTTTGTTCTTTTTTTTTTTTCGGGGGGATATTTTTTTTATTGTGCGGTTTTGAGGAAAGCAGAGACGGAGAAAGTGTGTGTACGGACAAAATCCTATGCTGAACGAAACCACCACAACTTATTCCTACTACTCAATTCAATTCAATTTAATTCACTGTTCATTTTGGCGTGCTAATTACCAACAGCTCAAAAGCCTTTGCGGTAAAGCACGAAGCAGAAAATACATATATTCATCACAAATTTACATGTTTCAAATTATATATACTTTTTTTTTTCGAAAATACATGAATGCATCATAAAAAAAACAAAAAAACAGAGTTATCCGGGGTTTACAGTGCCCCACACTGTAAACCGAGAGGTTGTTTGTAGGCACGAGAAAAATCAAACAATTTCTTATTATTATTCATTATTATTAACTGGAAGATATTTTGTTAAGCGCACGTGAGTTACAAAAGGCGTCGCCTTCACCATGTATCAGGCTGGGCGGACCCCTTTTTTTTATAAGGGAACGATTTACCGTCGCGTTAAGGTGGCTAATTAAATAAAAAATACGTTCAGTTAATTTTTATTTATTTTATTTATGGGTTATGTTGTAATTAAACCAATAAAGAACAATTATAAAATGTCCTCCCCACCCCCCCCCCCCCCAAAAAAAAAAATGTTTTTCATTCCTAAATTAAATTACGAATGGGCGCACGCTCATTTTCCGTCCTAAATGTAGGGGTTCGAACACCAGATGCCTGAATTTCAAAACAATAGGGATTACTTTATTCGAAAAGTTATTGTAGATTTTTTTTTTTTTTTAGTTTTCGATGGAAAAATGGCGGCCGACGCAAGCTGCCGGATCGATGGAGCTGAATGCTGCAACTTGTTTAAAATGGGCGAAAAGGGGGGCAAAAACAAACTTGGTTTTGATTTTTTTATTTTATTTTTTAACTTCGGAGAATGGGGAAGACAAAAGAAGGGGACAACAAGAAGGGATTTTTAGATTCGTGTTGCCCTCTTTTTTTTTTCCCCACTCTTTGGGGTTAAAAAAAAACAAAGTTGTTAACTCGGCTCGCGCCTGCATTCTTGAATTATACCTCCATTTTTTTTTTTTTTTTCAAGTGCAATTTTCAGAAACGCAGTTATAAATTTTGATTGATGATATAAATCGTAATTTATATCACGATTTTTAATTTTAAATCACGTCAAGTTTACTAATATTACTTAAATGGAACGTTTCCCGGAGAAATAATCGGAAAATACTTTTTTGTTTCATGTTTGTCTATCATTCGATGTTTTCAAATGTGTGAACTACTCAAATCAAAACACCGACCTTTTTTAATTTTTTACGTTCCATTTTATTTTTTTTTTGGCCAGTTACATACTGTGCTATTGCGAACAAATCAAAACGCGTAAGATGAAAACGAAAGAAGGTTTTTTTCACTAACTAAAAATATAATCGGCTTTTTTTTTGCATGCCGGGTTTACATTGAGAAAACAAGTTTTTCACTTAATGCACTTGGAAAGTTTCAATGCAAAGTAGTCCTATGCAAACAGTTTTGTCGATTGTTCTAAAATTGACAAAACGTTTGACATGTGTATTAATGAAATGCCTATGTATAAATTTTATAACATGCGTACAATTTGAAGTATGTAAATTTGTGATGAATACTGGAATTTATGCTTCGTGCTTTACCGCAAAGGCCTGCGAGCTGTTGGTAAGCGCGCGAAAACAAACATTGAATTGAAATGAATTCGAATTTTCAGTGATCGAACGAATCAATCAGTCTGCCGCGTTCAAAACTACATATTCATCGTAACGAATCACTTTTTTTTCTAGCTACGGTGATAGAAATCGAATCAATCCGATTTAAATCGAATAAATTAGCTTTCGTTAAAATTTTTTCAAAATAATCATGATTTTTTTTTTTTTTTTACTTTGGTATTGGATGGGGCTTATGGACATGGTCGCAAGTATCTGTAGCAAACGGTGAATCATACGGCACGAGGCCCTTGGGTACAAAGAGAAGCCACTTGCACGGCGGAAACTAGCTTATAACGTTTGCAAAGTAAACTTTCGTCCTATAACAAGCTCATTCGAGCAAAATGGAAGGCATCGCAGAGACTGGCCATTTTGTCTACATCAGTCGTTTCTTTTACAGCGGAGCTGTTAAGGGCCCCCAGGATCGTGTCCGCCAGCAAATAAATGAAGGACACCGAACTCTGGAGAGCTACCGCCATCTATGAGCGACGGGGGCAAGCCAGGTATCTGGTTGCTGCCGTCGCTCATAGATGGCGGCAGCCTTTCCACTCTGGCTATGCCGACTTGCGGCCAGCCATTACTTTCCATTGTAGAGCTTCGCTGGTCTTCTTTTTTCACAAAAATGGAAAAGCTTAAACTTTTTTTTTTTTTTTTTTTTTTGCTGTGGCGATGGTTTGAGATGGCAGAAGAAGAGATAGGCCCAAAAACTCCGATCCGCTGAATTCGGAATTGCTCTATATATAAGAACTGGACATGAAAGATTATAAAGATAAGAGAGGAAAATTAACACAAAGCCTCGAAGTTGACACGGTGATGTTATTGGACTGATCTTTGACGGGCGGCCCGAACGAGGCATTAACTCCAATCGCTGGTTAGAGCTGATCACACAGTAATTGTCTGATCCTTTGTCCTTTGTCCTTTGTCCCTCTTATTCCCCTTTGTCCAGGGAATATTTTCGTCGTTCTTGGCCAGTTCGCTTGCACCTTTGCATTTAATTGCCTTATAAACACATGGTTCGACTGGTGCTAACCTATATTTCTGAATTATGTCCATTTTCGATGTTCCTTGTCGCGTTAACCAGAAATATCTTACTGTCTTTTTACGTTCCATCCGTGTCTATAAACTCTCGCCAGTGTCCCACGTATGCAAACTTTCATTTCAAAGAAATCGCATCCTCTATAGCTTGGATATTTTCACAGATCTCCCAGTGTTTCGCCGGAAACTTGGATCAAATCTATAGCTGAAAGTTGAAACTGTATTACTATTCGTGTGCAGTGTGCAATTGTAGTCATGCTAATTGTACATTTGAAGCTGTGCGCCTGTTGTGTTTCTTTTTTTAATATTGTGTGCTCCACAATGTGAAGAGCCGCCTGGTTGTTTTGGGGGCACATTAAATAAACAATATAATTTTCGCCACTAGCTCGTTTTTTAAACCCCGCGATGCTTCACGCGTTACGTTAAGAGAGTTCGCTCAGATCAAGTTCCTCTCATTTTCAATCAGCTTCCAGAGCTTATTTTCGAGTGTACAACGGGAAGCAATTTGAAGAAAATGTTAACTAATTTCAACGTTGCATAATTTAGTATACTTCTCATTGTAATCAATAATATTTTTTTACAAATCATTTTACGGAAATGTGATGGCTCCTGCTCAAGAAGACTTATATATTAAAATGAGCAGTTGGGCTAGTTGGTTTCGCATAATTACAATGTAGCGCAAAGACAACACAGGAAGGAGACAGAGATGGGAAAGAACGCTACTCACAACTATAGTCCGTTGCAACCTAAGAACGAAGGGCCAGGGTAAGACGGGCCGGGGAGGAGGAAGCGGACGGAACGCTGGAGAAGAGAGGGGGAAACCTCCTTCTCCCTTTAGCGTTCCGTCTGCTTACTCCTCCATTCAGTTTAAGAGATTTTCTTTTGTTTAATGCCCAATTTTATAGGTATTTGAACTGAGACGATTAAGTGTAACCGGTGCACATAAACTTGCAGAGCATAGTTTTGTTTTCCCAGTGTTTTTTGTTCTTTTCATGTCAAACTTTCGTTTCGGAGATTTCGTTCAAAACCGAAACTATGGGCTCCGGGGAGACAGTGATAGACTCTAACAGGTTTTGATCATCTAAGGGAAGCGGCGATGACTACAGAATTATTCCACCGAGAGTAATTTTCAGCTAACTCTCATGCCTCGACCATGCGACTTATCTGTCCGCGAAGTCGAGCTTTTGTGCTTATCCGCGTTTAAGAAACAGCTCCAGTCGTCTGCTCGGTCAGCAACACAGGCTGTAGGAAAATTACGAAAAAAATTAAGCGAGCGCTTCTTGAGCCAAGGAGCACGTTAACCCGCTGGCACCCCTCTCAGCAGCTGATACTCGTATTTCAATTCAGGTTTTAGTAGCAATCGAGAAGTCATTTTGACGAGCGGGTTATGTATTATATTACGTACTATGTCCCACTAAAGCGATATTTGTATATTCTTCGGGTTGAAATATGAGCTTAGTTGACTAGCTATTAGGTGAACTGCCGAATAAAAGTATATTTGACAGACAGAGAGCTACTACATAAACTTAGCCAAACGGTTCTAGCCGGTAGCAAGGAGACGAATGCGGACAAACTGAAGAGAGTCTTCATCGGAGATTCACGCAAAACCCCTCTGCATTGAACTTGACTTCGAATCCTGAACGGAGAAAATGACTATCTTTTGTTGCCGGTCCACCTGAGCAATGTAGACGTATATTACTGCTGGCTTCGACGGGGGTATAATATAAATAATGGAGGCGCGATAGATCATAATGCCGTGACAGCTTCTAACTTTGCGAGACGCTTCCCCCATTTTTTGAAAGCAGGTAATTTCCCTCATTCATCATATGCAGCGAGGAGGTTTTCCTGAATCAAGTAATTGCGAAATCGGCCCAACTCCTTCAGTGTGGTCCAGAGGCTTTTTCAGCGAAAAGCTGCCAAGATGAATAGCCAACGCACCGACCGGCGTGGATGGCTCAAACTTGAAGCTAATCGAACACAGGCAAACTCAAGAAAAGCAGCTATCGAACCTTCCCATTAACTTGACTGCAACATTGGTGTACCCTCCAGTGAAACACCTCGTCTGTCGTCCTCAGTTCACTGTTCTACATCCTTATAAAAAAAAAAAAAACTGATCAGTTACCAAGTGGTCGTCACTTTGAATGTGATTCGAGACAGACAAAAAATCAAAACTTTTTTTCCGTGATTCCTCCACATCCAAGAAATCGAAAGCACGCAATTGTATGTTGTGGAGTAAACGGGCTTCCAAACACGTGATGGAAGGAAACAATCTACTGAGGCGTCAGCACGCTAATGAACACTCAGGCAAACTTAAGAAATTTTCGGACCTTCGTCAAATTACATTGTTCGCCACCGCGCGGACAACACGTGTCCGCCGCGAAAGCCACCTAGAGACGCGGAGAGGCGCCGCGGAGCGACCTGGTCCGGCTGGTTCCCGGTTTCCCCGCTTGGTGGCGTCCGGTTTGCTAGAGTCGCGAATATCTGGTTGTGACAGCGCTATATATTTGGGCGGAAAATGAGTGTTCACCGATGCCTAGTTTAGTTTCATGGTGAAAAAAACAAACAAAAAAAACACGAAGCTTTTTTTTTTGGGGGGGGGGGGAGGAGGGGGGGAAGGGGGGGGGGACACCAAATATACTAGTCTACTGCAGAACCAAAATCTCTGTCGTGGATCGCCTTATTTTTTCATAATGCCAGCGAACTGCATTCAACAAACCCTGCAGAAATTACACTTTACATGAAAGATATAACGTCTATATTACATGTACATTGCAATGGGACAAGCATATGTGTCTCTCCCGAAAAAGAAAAAAAAAAGAAGACTAAAAATGCTCGCATTTGGGCTAGTTGGTCTGTCATTCCGAGGCATATATGCATGCGCTGCGAAGTTACACTTAACATATAAAGACGTTAACTATGAAACGATATGAAAGACAGTTAAGAACACGAAGCATGCACAAAGCCCGACACTGTTAGCGCAAACAAGCGATCGCCAGTTTTCTGTGTTTTTCCTCTTAGAACTGAAAGGTTGTCATCAAAGATATCATCATTATAGAAAGAGCTCACTCAGGACTCTAATATAAAGGGTAAAATTGTGCACCCACTTCCTAATAAAATGCGAAAAGGCGCCGATGTCGCGTTCGCGCTAACAGTGTCGCGATGTGCATTTTCGCTGCGCTCTCACTAGTACTTCATGTTCTTAACTGTCTTTCGTATCATCTCATAGTTAGCGTCTTTATGTGTCAAGTGTAACTTCTCAGCGCAGTATACCTCAGAAAGAAAAAAAGAAGCTTGGATTTGGGAGAGATGTGAAAAAAGCTCAACATATTGCAGGAGCCGAAATTCGAGCGGGCGTTGCGCGCATTTCATCACGGTCACGCGGAGCAACTTTGGAAGCCAATTGTCGCTTATCGCATGCGCCGTCTTAAGCCTCGTTTTTGTCAACAATACGAATTCTGCAGCCTAGAACGCCAAGTTTTTTTTCTGAGGCGGGCGCGTTGCAGCGCTCACGGCGTCAATTAAACTGAAAATTAGGCTCTCCCCTCCACGGAACCATCTGGTCGGTCCCCCCCCCCCCCCCCCCCCCCCCCCCCCCAAAGGAAAAAAAAAAAATCAGTTCCCACGACAGCCCAACCCTTTTTTCCACGCCGGGAAAAACACCCTTCACCTGTCTTCGGACCGCTCCGCGATCTGAAACCCCCTTCTTTTAACCTTGCACAATCTTTTCTTAGCCCCCACCATCTTCCCCACCTTTTTTTTTTTTTTTCCTTTCATTCTATTATTCTGTCTTCTCCTCTGAGGAGGAGAACTAAAAGAGCGCGAGCAGTGAATCTAAAACCTGCTTCGTGCTAATTTTTATTCTTAGTTTATTTTTTTTTTTTTTTAGGAAGAGTGCCGGGGAAGAAGAAACCGCTTCTCAAGCTTCGTAACCTTGGCCCCCAAAGAGAGCTCTCTCCGCGGGAACCATCTGCTGCCAGGAAGAATCGTAAACATACATAACCTCCCCTCTCGAAAAAAGAAATATATGTAAGGCGGTACAAAAAACGGGGTGTTCTTTTGTAACCCACCAACTCCCCATTTAGGGCCCCCTTTTTTTTTTCTCCTCTTAAAAAAAAAAAAAAGGTGCGAAAGAAACAAACAAAAAACAAGCAAGATGCGCGGGAGAAGCAGTGGATCTTGTTGAATGTTTCTTTTAAAAAAAAAAAGTTTAATCGCGCATAGCTATAGTATTAGGGCCACTATACATAAGCCATAATACGCTTCGGAGGAATGACAGACACTTGGAGCCATATTGTGTGGCTTAAAATCATTCGGTATGAACTAGAACATTAATTTTGTTTTATTGATTTCTAAATCATCCAACAAGGTTCCCGTAAGCGATGTTAGTAGCTATCTTATTCTGAATATGTTTTTTTCTGAAATAATAAATCGATGCGTCCACCCGTGACCGCTTCAGAGTAAAATCGGAGTTCTCGTAACTCCGCTTTTATTAATTTCAGTAATAGCGTCAGATTTGCATGTGCACAATCGACTTGTTCCAGAGCATACTGACATCGCAATAACGTGCGTGGTTCGAAATCCCCTTTTGCTTCTTCATCCTATTCGCCTATTCGACAAAACGGTTATAAGCAAGAGACGTTCATGAGAAATGGGAACTGCAACAACGAAACGAATTCATTGATAAGAACAGTAAAGTTGAAACGTAGCTACGTTCTAAAATGTTTGTACATTGCCCTTTAAAAAAAAAAAAAAACAGTGCGAAGGTACATTCGTGTTTTGTCTCGCTTACATAAGTTGTGACAGAGTGTTTTCTTCAGGAGAGCCCCAAAATTGCAACCTGAAAGCTCTAACATCTTCCCCGCGCGAAGAAAATGTCCTTCACATATGAGGTGGCACTTATTTTTCAGCATTTAAAGAAGCGAATACCCGTGACAATATTTTTTTTTTTTTTCATTGGTCACCTCGCACGGAAATGGGCAAAACCAATGCGTTGCGGAGAATTCGTCGGCTAGCGGAGGCTCCGAGCTCGCCAGGGACGCTGCGATCCCTTTTCGCCCGCGCTCCGCGGGGCCCCTACACACTAAACATTGTAACACCCATAAACGTGTAAAAAGGGTGTAAGAAGGGTGCAAGTTAGGAAAAACACCCTTTTTACAACCTTTTTACACGATTTCTGAATATCAGTGGGTGTAAAAAGGGTGTGTTGACGTCTTACACCCCTTACACGCCCTTTTTACGCCCCACTTGTAGCGATGATTTCTGAAATCGTGTAAAAAGGGTGTATGGGCGAATTTTACGCCCTTCATTCACACGGTGTGAGAGGGGCGTAATGTTGATACTGTCGAACACACCCATGATTTCATAACCGTTCATGTTTATTGCTTTAGTGAAACGGTTGCTGATGTACGGCGGTACGAACATCGAGAATGATTAATCGCCACACGAAGGCGCGTATGATTAGGAAGTGCTAGATAATAGTTTTTGCAACTCCGATCGAACTCTCCGTCCGACATGAGCCGAAAATTACGTGTCGCGCGTGCATCAGTTTTATCAGTTCATCTTCGATTTAAAAAATCACCTCCGCTCGCAAAAGGTGACCGAAGACGTGTAAATATACAGCCCAGGAAACACACCGTATTGCGCCGATATTGGATCGAATCGAAACGATTGTGCCCACACCATTTTAGTTTAGCCAATACTTAACAAATGGAATGAGTCGCGCCGACGCCATCCTGACCTAACGTACGCGACGCCGTTTTTGGTTAAGTGTTGAGAGTATCCTGCGTGAATCGGCTATGCCGGAGAGGTATTTCTATTTCTTGACCGCCTAAAATACGACGTTAAAAAACAAAAATTAAGCAAAACGGAATCTGCTTGCTTTTAGCCCGAGAAGTTTTTCTCGGGCTAACAGCAAGCAAATACCGTTTTGCTTAATTTTTTTTTTTTTTTTTTTTTTTTAACTGCGCTGAAGCTTTGAACAAGCTGTGGCGCCCTTATTTCGGGTAGTACAGCCTCACCTGACTGGACCAATAAGTAAACTTCCAAACACATGGAGAAAAAAAAAAGAAAGGCAAAGAAGGAACTCAAACGGATAAACAAGACGACGATCAACGAGTTCTACCGAGACAGCATAAGCCACTCCCCGGCTCCACAGTTTTCGAAAGGGAACCGCCGCCACTCGAACAGCACCCCAAGGTCCCGCACGCAAGGCGACCCTCCCTGTGCAGCGCAGGAGGCAGACCCTTCCCTGTGTCTT